>JAHZMY010001427.1:0-12906 GCA_027743915.1 Seira sanloemensis | reverse complement strand
TTGGAGGCCCCATTTCCACGATGTCAGCCTCAGACTCAAATCGAACATTTGCAGAATAATTTGAGACGTCATTTGGCTCAAGAAGATAAAGATGATATCGATTTATGATTTCAGAAAAAAAGTTATGAAGGTATTTCTATTTCAGCTTTAGGAGCAGGAATAGAGTCTGTCTCCATCGTTTATATTTGTGTAAATAGAATTAACCCAAGTTTTCTACAATTCAAAGATAGATAGATAGATCAACATGGCATGGATATGGCTTTGTTTTGCTTCCGTAGAAAAGTACATGGTCTAAAAATTAAAACAAGTTATTTCGAATTTAATTTTCAATACGATTGAAAAGTTAGTGTTTAAATTACTTTAATGGTTGTAGCGTTGCCCCTTCCAAAACAATACCTTTTATGGATATTAGCACGGTAAATTAAGTAGAGCAACAACGTTGCAATTTGCACCCAATCGAATCAAATTATCAATGTCGATAAAAAATAGGAAATGCAAACATCTACATTATCGTTGTCATTTATCTCATAGCAGGTTTACAATCGATTGGACAATATTATAGGAAGCAATATCTTGCAATTCGTAACCATTATTTTAATTGAGCTTGTTCCCATAATAATTCGAATTGAGTAGCATGAGAGAATCCTCCAGTCTTTGTTACTTTACTACTTTACTTTATTTGTGCGAGTATCCTTCCTCCTGGCTGCTCTGCTAACAAATGACGTGCCGAGGTGCACATTCATGAACCGGGCAATACATTCATATTTTCCATTTCATTTCACGGAAGGCAAAAGTGAGAAAAAGCCTGTCTCCCTCTTGCTCCCCCATTTTTAAAAAGGTTTAAGAGAAGAGTTTTCTGAAATGAAGCAGTTTTATTCTGGTATTGGCAGTGCCACTGGCTGCATAAAGATCATTAAGAAACTAAAAGTAAAAAAAACTACTTGCCTCCGTATTCCAAGCTAAAATGCAAATGTTTGTTGTCCCGTGTATGAAAGAAACATATATATGTTAAATGCACGAAGCAAAATATATTGCTCGGCTTTAAACTCTTCTTTCCATCCTCCAAAATGAAGAGAATGAGCCAAAAATAAGGGAGTCAAAATTGCGAAAGACGAGAAGGAATGAGATGATAAAAATAGTGATGAACCAAAAAAAAACATCACCATCATCATCATCATCCGCAGCTTGAAGAAAAAACCGCATCTGCACGTTCACTTGTATGAGAATTTCTTCTATATCTTTAGTACGACTATTCCGTGCGTTCCACAAAAAAAAACTCAAAGATTCAAACTTTTTTCCTGTAAGGTTGAGAATGTACGAAAGGAAATGTATATGCATATTTTAAAAAATTCAAAGATGTAAATGATAATACAGAAAAGTGCATGAACAAGAAACCGTTACAGTACGTAATGAAGTGAGGAATGCGAGAAGTAGAAAGACTTTTTCTTCGAAGGAGAAAATAAGTAAAGTTGGCTTATTACATAATACAATTTGAGAGAAGGACAGAGATTTGAGCTCTGAAGAAAATTCAAAAGTTTTTTTTTTACCTCTGAAGTTGTTGTCTAGTCCTAGTCTATGGTCTAGTCTGCTTTCCTAAACTACATGAGGATAACATTATACCCAGTTTCATTTGAGTGGGACGACGACTCACACACATACGACCACGAAAAATGAAGACGATGTCCTCTCATTCTCATCACGGAGGAGTAAGAGCTTCGGAAGCCTCCCCATTTCCAAATTGTGCATGTGTACGAGGAGGAAAAAAATCTAGGGAGTAATCGTCGACTTGACTCATGCACCAAAAAAGTGAAAAGTAAATGTATGGTGGGAAGGTGAAACTAGTCGAAATTTTCAAATTAAACTTGGATTGGGAGACAATGAGATAATGAATTAATAATTGGATGTTGCCTTGCCTCCAACTCTATATCCTAGCTTCTTGCATGCTACCACCAAATGTTATGGTAATTACAACTGCAACCACTGCACTTTCCCCTTATCTTTAATCTGAAACGGAATGAGCAGATTTTTACGCGAAATTCGCCTTTTTTTAAATTTTGAACATTTTTGCTTAATGCGACTGACTTGCTTTTGTTGTCAGTCATTCTAATCCATAAAAACACAGAAATGTCAATAGGGTAACAAGTATCTCAAATGGAAATTATAGGATACAAGATTACAATTACAATGGATTCGTCCTAATTCCTTTTCAAAATAAGAATCTTATCTTGTGAATTGTAATGAGCCCAATGTGAGTTTGAAAAAAAGAGACAAAAATATTGCTTCTGGTAGTGTGTAGCATTTGTTGACTTTGTATTTTTTTATTAATGTCCGTGTGGGTATGCATGCAACTGTGAAGATTGCCTCTGATGTCTACAGACTCATTTTGCATGTCCCGTTTCTCCAATTACGAGATAATCTTATTATTTGAAACGTACGATGAATTGACTCAAGTAACAACTTTTTTTGCTGGCTAACACACAAATCCATATCATATGAACATTGTTCATGCACTACTTTCGCCTTCCGAAATCAGGCCTTATTATATTAATAATGAGGCTGATAATCTATAATAAATCGTGTAATAATCATAACACACAGCGATCCTAGTGGTTTCGGTGGTGGTGATGCCCAAAGGGGAAAAATGGGTGGGTTGATGGAGTGTGCATACGTATGTAACGTGTGTGCGGATAACCTTCTCTCGTTCGTGTTCGAAAAGACTCGCTCGCGAAAAAAAATCACTTTTTCAAAGTTGTACACACGGAAGCAGAGAGACGTTCGGAAAGTCAGTGTACTCCAGAAGGAGAATCATCCATTGGAAGCCAGTATTTCCGAATTTTCTTGCATGTCGGGCTGCATGTAGGTATGCACCGCATACTTTTCACTTTTCATGCAAAATATAACTTCAGCGACATGTCTTCTATACGTATATACAGAGGCTTTGGAAAAACCTGTTCTGCTAATGCTGCCACGATATACTGTTCGAAAAGCAAAACATTAGCTTGCAAGTACATTTTAACTGTAGCTTCTGGTTTCCGGTGGTATTATCAAAATCTAATTTTGCCAGCAAAAACCAATTGCAAATTCAAATATGATTTTACAAAATGGATGATTTGAAAAATTTATAATTTGCGTTTAGTAACTTTTTAAATATGAGTATTTGTTAATTTTTTTTAGCGTTAACCTAACTTTCATGATTAAATTGAGAATTTTAAATTTCAAAAGGGAGGTAGAGAGGGTTGGGATACTTTTGAAGTGGAATCGGCTCAGTTCGCCTCACACCACACCTCCCAAAGTCTCTTGAAGCAATGCTAATTTGTGGCATGAGGATACAATTGAGAGTTGCCACGATGGTGATGATGGCAAGACAGAAACTGTGAGAGAAATCAGTAACCCATCTCACTCCAAAAGAGTTGGCACTTTTCACCCAGTCCCCAAAAAACCTTAACTCACCAGCAAAAGCCGGGTTTCAGAGTGGAGAGAAAAAAATAAACGAGTGAAACAAAGTCAATTTTTGTGCTGTTCGTGTCCACACTACAATTTTTTTCGTCTCCTGCTGCCCACTCTTTTGCAATTCGATTTTCTTGTTTCTGTCCATCCAAAATAGTTCTCATCGTCAGCAATCTTTATTTGTTCTTATAACTGTTTTGCAATCAGGAAAGGACTCTCTCTCCACCAAAAAAATTAGTCTTGTACTTGTCCAGTTAATTTTTTGTTTGACTAAAAATGTCAAATCCTCCAGTAGTTAGTGTATCTACATGTGTGACATTAAAACGCGAACAATTGTGATCTGTATCATGAATGAAGTAAGTCACGAGTGAACTTATCTATACGTAATACAGTCATGGTGTAAATGGGTGCAACAGGTAAAATACACAAAAAGGCTTCTGGGATTCCAACTTATTTTTGTTGCTTCGCTTGATTTACAAAATATGCAGAAAATTTGCATTGTTTATTGTATTGGATTATAAGGAAAAAGTTTGTGAGTTTGTTGAGAACGCAAGAGGGAAATGAAAGGGAGAGAAAATGCTGTTGAGTGATAATATTTCATCTTTAACGATACCACTTTGTAACGAACTCGCTACTCATTTCATCTATGTTGATTCATTTGTCTGAACGGGAGAGAGAGGGGCGCGCAAACCTGTCTTCAATTTTTTTGTTTTAAAGCGACTTCAACGAAAAAAAATCACCAACGATCAATGTGCTTTGTAATTGAATTTATAAGTGCGATTTAAAGGTAGACGTCTTTTTTGATTTTCTTTATTTTTATTTCTAAGAGTGACATGTGCAGATATTTATCGACAAGCTTTTACCTGAGGCAAACGCATAAAAACAATTTCCGATTGGTTCGCATTTACATTATTTGTTCGACTCTCTTACATCTTATTAGGAAGATATTGATTTTATTGGGAAGAAAAATAGTGAAAAGTCTCAATTTAAACGCATCCAATTTCAACATCCCTTCCAATATGAATGCCATTATTTAAAACGTTTTTCGAATAAAAAATGCTTTATAAAGTTTAGGAGTGATAAAACGGAAGCGAAAATACGAGGAAACGAGATATGTGCAAAGCTCCCATCCATAATCATTGCTGTGGAAGAGCGAGGCACGACGATATGGCAAGGACCGAGAGCTTCTGCGCTCGTGTGCAGCTTTGAAACTGCTTCGCTTTTTTCTTCATAATCTTCTTTTTTGAATTCTCTTTGAATGTGAGCAAAAGTCTAAACTCATGAAGAAGATAATATTTTCCCGTTCTCCTCTCACAATCTCATTCTTTTGGGGTGATAGCGAGAAGCGGATAAATCTGCGAAAGGAGATATTCACATTGAAAAGCCAAAAATATGTATATAAGAAACGTTAGAAAGACGGAGAGAGAGAGAGAGGATACATCGTGGAATAATACGAGTTTTAAAAAACTGATAATGAGGACCATGAGCTTTCTGTCGTTTCGAGTGAAAGACAGAGTCGAAGAAAGAGAGAGAGAGAGAGAGAGTAGAAATCTATTATTCACTGCAGCTTCCATTATCGATAGACGATATTTTTCGAAGGATGATGTGAGCTTAAAAGCATTCAACTGGGATGAAGGTATACATACGTACATGTACATATCTCGCATGAGTCACAATCAAATGATGACACTCCGCGTTTGACTTTTTGTAATCGAAATTCGTCTTTATCCTTCGCACAGATCTCTCGTTCGGTTCAATGAGAATTGCATGTAATTTGAGGGAAGATAAATCAGAGGAAAATGGGATATTATTTATCTTTTCCTGCTACCTTCATGTCTCAGTAATCTTTTGAGCTTTGTAAAAATGCAAAAATGTATGTAAAAATGTGCATTTGAAGAAGCACTTTTTTGGAATCTGTCGTCAATCAAATTACTTAAATTTCGTTTTAAAGAAATCTTGCTTCTTTTTCCTAATTTTAAGAAAACCAAATGACCTTCTTCAATTAGAAGAAGCATGTCTAATTACAAGATGCGCTCTTATTCCTCTCAATTGATTCAAGGAGGTTATTTCTTGGGTGTGTAGCTCTCCCACTCGATTTGAGTTTTTCTTGATTGTTTCACTTAGCCTCCTACAAGAAAGTGGGCAGAGGCCCAAGAGATATTTTTTGTTGTTCTTTTTTTGAATTGCCATTGCCATGCACATATATATTTTAGCTTATCTCAATGCATTTTTCATCAGCATGGTCATACCTGTTGAGCTCATCGTGTTAGAGAGGAGGTTAATTCATCAAGTAATTACGCACACACATTCTTGGAATCGGAAGGAAGTGAGGGTTTCCAACTCGTCAATCAATTTATTGTGAGTAATCGTACGAGATCATTTCCATTTTTGTTAAAAATAGCTTCTTTTCGCGGATGATCAACGTAATCACAAGACAAACACTCTTCGTCATCTTCTCCCAAAATAATTTTGTATTCATAGTAGTTTCACTACGCTGCCCTTCCTTTCCATTGAGCGGGCTTCTGGCATACTTCTTATTCTGTACGTTCATATTTTTTGAAAGACATGAATGTGTACTTTGAATGCAAGAAATTTTAATGAAATGATCTCGTCAGTGGATTAGGTTGAATCACCACCGCTGTATCTCAACCCAACGCATTTTACTTGGAATGTTACCATGTGATCCATGTCATCCACGTCAGTGTTTCCCCCTCTCACCCACACACGCACTCACAAATTAGCCAGAATTATTGGTTCATGAAAAATAAATATAAATACAAATATTTACATTCGGGGAAAAGGCCAACAGTCCACGGAGACGGGAAATGCAAGTTTATGCTTGCACATGCTTAATTAATAGTTGAAAATGATCTTTAAAAATAGTCAAAGACAGGAAAGTTTATATTTATAACTTATAAAATACTAAGTTATAAAATCCTTCAGGATTAACCGAATTTTAACCCAATTTTTCAAAGCAAATTCTTTTGTGGTGCATCTGCTACCCGATGACACAATTATCGTAAAAAAAAGTTTTCTTGAGAGAAAATGGAATGAAAGTCAGTTTATAATTTATATGTATGAAAATTATTTTCCGTGTAGGTACGAAAATAGGGGCTTGACAGACGGGATCACAGCATTGCTTGGGAGTGTGTTGCCCAAGATATATGAGCTCAATTTACCACCGATCGCTTTCATCTTAGGCATGAAATTGGAGATAGCAGAAAGATAGATAAAGATTTTTGCCATTCTGTAGTTTTATGGAAATTACACAACATTCTACTTTAAATTATTTAGGTTGCGATGTAGTAAAAAAACTTGTTGACTTGAGTGAGTGACATGTCAAAGAGGAAATGAAAATGTGATTGACAGCAACATACTTTGATGTTAATGAGCGCCGAAAGTCCTAAATACATATATATATATTGGTATGTACTCACATACATGTAAAACAACAGATTTTTTTAAATGAAAATAGGATTTGGCCCAGAAATGCTTCCACAGCGCTGACCTACGGAGGCCTTTTATTATCATTTTATTTTTTTAATGAAAGACATAAATAATCTTGAAAACAGAAAAATAAATCTGTCTCCAAACATTCAATCAGCATTAGCATTCATCACCCGTTCACCCAATTTACTTTCTCCGAATTGAATGACAGGTGATAGATGAGATTAGTAAAACTGTTGCAAGTGTACAATTAATTAATGGATCGGAGATAATGTGCTATTACAAAATTCGAAAATGCAATATTTTAAAGAATAATGTGGTCAACTAGAATAGACAGATTTGTTTTTATGCTGTCATCCTTTAGCTCATTCATCCTCAGTCAACCTCAGCCAAGAAAAACAAGAATTGCAAGCGATTTAAATGCAAGAAACACAAATGAGAGCTCGAGATTGATTGTATTAGAAGTTTCCGTTATTTTTTTAAATTTGTATGGAACCTAATGAGTTAGTGATTTATTAAAACCTGGTTTTGTACATTTAGCTACCTACGTGGCACCATGTCTCGAACAATAAAGATGCATTCATTCGTTATTTAATTCACTTGAATTGCAATTTTTGAACCAGCGACTTCATTTTTACATCTTGGTCGTGTTCCTTTGGAAAAAAAATATTATATCCACAACTCCCTGTAGGTTAAATCGGAAGTGTATTGTTTAAAATTACTCAGGTGACTAGGTCCTCAAAGTCGATTTTACGATAGCAAAATTCTACTCAAAATCAAATCTTACTTCAAAACCACTGATTCGTGGCAAGGAAATCCCTGATCCCCACGTTAAATGAGCTCTGCAAATGATCGTGTTTTAAAAACGACCGGATTAAAAGCAGGGAAGGGATGAATGCACCCATGGCCATGCAATGCATTCCCTCGATTCCCATTCAAAAAAGACATTCACACTTTTCCGATAAAGTGTGCATTAATGTGTACAAATGTATTCGTTGCATTGGTGAAATTGGCTAATTTTTAGATGACATTTGATTATTGGTGGGCTCCAACACAATAGGATAGTTTGGAGCGGTGGATTTCTCAAATACATACAGATTCCCTGCACACGTTTCCCAAACCTCCATTCAGGCTGCAGTGACGAAGCCACCATGTTACCTATGACTTTGTGCATGCCAAACAAGCGAAATAGAAGAAGAGGATGAGCAAAAATAAAAAGTACGACATGCTGAAATATTTTTTTCAGTGTATTTTTAGCTCACTCACTCACTTCCACTTTGTAACTTCAGCGGAGGAATGGAAGGAAAAGCGGTGGCAGTGGAGTTACGCTTATCCCTACTTTCATGCAGTTTGTATTCGACAAGTGCCGAAGTTATGGATAACGACAACTTTGTGAGAGGAAAAAGTAGGCTTAAAAGAGCAAGTCCGGTGTAGCCACGTTCGGAGCCTTCCTCTGTAGCTTCAACTTAGCGTTTGCTAACTGGCATAGAATGTTTCGATATTTTCGGCGAAAAATGTGTGTAAAGCTGTGAGAAGAGCTCGTTGAACATGTAGGAAGCAAGTTGCATGATTGCGATGATGATGAGGCTGTGAGGATCAGAGCAGTTTCACTATTCTTTGAGAGGCGAAGATTGCACCAGTGTAGAAAAAAATATGCGTTGCACACGAATGAATCAAGTGAAATGTATATATTTTCGAAATACACCCAAGAAAGGATGTCCCCAAGAAACTCCTTCCAATTTCTCCTCGTGCTTTAGAAATGCATTATTCTTCGAAATTGAGGGGAAAATCATTTATTTCTCGCAACAAGAGAACGAGAGCTGTTCGTGGCGGTGGATGGGATTGAGGAATGGTGGTGACTGGTGACATTTTCTGACTGTGAGTTTGCCGGTATCACACAGACTTGGTTAGGTTAGCTTGGTCTAACTTGGACTTGGTCTAACGGCAGTGAGTAAGGAGCTATTGATTTAGACATATTTTTGCATAATGAAGATAGGAGACCGGCATCTCAAGTGGTAACAAGGGAATTAACATCATAACAGCAGCAGACTTTTTGGCAAGCGCTATCTCCTACTTCGCTAAAAAGATTTTTTTCATAAATTTTTGCTAGGATGTGTGCTCCTTCACACAAAACTCCAATGAGAACTCCGAGGAAAGCGTATTATCAGTAATAAAATGGTAATAATAATAATAAAATAGGAGAAGTGAGAGCAGCTGCACAGGCAGTTATTTACCACTTTCAAATATTTGCATTAATTACATGTTGTGTGCACTTTGAGGATGATGAGAAGGCTTGATGGAGAAAAGTGAGAGAGAATGGGATTTCGCATTTTTTGAGAAAAGCGTGTTTTTCTTGAAGATGTAAATTGGATAGCGGTAATATAATCTCTTGTGATTTTTAAATATATTTAGGTCTGAAATCACTGAGGAAGACGAAGGCGCAAGAAGAGTTTGACTCTCATGCTGGTCGTCGGATATCGTCAAGAGTTGCACGATCTGGACTGGACTATATCTTGTGCTTTGTGAAGAAGAAGAAGAAATCAGTTTCGTAGTCTAGGGACTTTTTGTACAGTAGATAGTATTAGGGGAAAAGTGAGACATTTTTTTCGTTTTTGTTGTGTGAAGAAAGAGAGTGAAAGAGAAATCGCCGCATAAGAAACGAACCACGTTTTTGTTGACCCTGGCGACAGGGCAGTGTGCTATTGTGTTCGGAGGGGAGGTGCAGCACCCAGGAGCAAGATAGAGTGTTCCGAGGCTATTCCAAAGTCAGGTGGTGCCGCGGTGAGGTGAGGGGGTGGAAATGGGTGAGTCGGTGCCAGCGTCGAAAATTATGTCCAAATCTTTATACCTTTTCACAAGATTGCCTCCACAAAGTAAATATTGCAAATAAATAGACAAAAAACAAATACATTAATGCATTACTGTCCATGATTTTTGCAGCTGTCGATGAGCCTAAGGAAAAGTAAGTTTTGATTTTATACTCCAGAAAACATGCTTTATTAAAAAGCACTTATTTGTGAGTTGAAGCTTTCCTTGTGCAACCTTTTCCTTGCCAGTATATTGCGACCATGACTGCAAGTTGAAATAGATACAAAGCCAATTTCGTTTATTTATTTTCGTCTGTGGAAAAATTATGGAGAAACAATTCCTTTTCTCGGGAAAGAATAATACAGGTCGAGCGGACCAAGTCATCATGTACATTATATTTCATAGTACTGACCGATTTTTTTTTGAAAATCCGCATGTGTCTCATCCGCACACACGTCCTCCCATGCATCCGTAAGAAAAAAAGCAAACAAAAGAAGTCAAGAGAGAGAAAAAACTCTAATCAGTCAAACAGAAAGTAGACAGACAAAGAGAACGATCTGCCGACTTTTTTTCCTCCTCCTCCAATTTTCCTTTAACTTTGCATATAGTCAGTGCGAATCTTTTTTTGTGTAGACGCCATGTGCACTTTGTCATAATAATATCAGACACTTTTCAACAACACCATAACACTCTCTCCCTCTCCAAATGAGAGAAGAACGTGGCGAGAGAAAGAGAAAAAAACTCCAAAAAGTTAGATATATTTTTCTCTTCATTTTTTCCTAGTTGGCCTATATTCCTACTTTCTCGTTTGATGAGATACACAATGCCTCAAAACTGTAGAGATCATAACTCATATTTCCCCCTATGGATGCTATAGTGCATACAAGGTTATCCGCTTATATCACGTTCCATAATGATCTATCATCAATGAAATAAAGCGGGCCGAGTTCATATATTTTTTTCTGTGAGTAGCGACCTTTGACTTGACTTATAAAAAATAGATTTTTTTTTCTTTCGGGAACAACATTTGACTTTTCCTTATCATCAGCATAATAAATATTTTTTTCTACACAAATTGACTATCTATTTTATAGTTTTGAGGTATGTATTACGTGTTTCCTCTCCAATTCACTCAACGGCCCACACTTGACTCCTTCACCGGAATGTTGGAAACCCTTATATCGCGTGAGCGGATGTGATCACATCGCCGCATCACAGCTTCGTCGTGTAAACAGCGTCGGAATGAATGAGTCAAGTAGAAGGAGGCTTCAGCCGTTGTCAAATTTTCTAATTCATCAGAGCAAGTATTACGCGTCAGTCACGCTCTCCTTTCCCTGATAAATTTTTCCGTGTCGCTCTCTCGGCGTGTGAAATGATTGGAGTGAGTGGTACACCCACATCACCCTCTCCGAGCAGAGCATCAGGTTTCTCCCGTAATTACCGTGCCCACTCATTTCCAAGGGATCTCTCCTCTCTGCCTCTCAGTCAAAACATTATAAAGCTAATTAAGGCCAGTAGTGCTAAACTGGCATAGGGACAGGGCAAAATGGAATTTGAGTTTAAGTTCGGTTTCTCCTGCCGTTTTGCCCAGAGTCTGTGGAGAGATGGCTCTTTCGGGCCTCTCTTAGGAATGGACGCAGGCTCGAGAAACTCGCCTTAAACACAGATGATGTTTATGTAAAGCATCATGTTGGCACACAGGGGGAAAGCGTGGGCGGTTATGTGTTGACTTTATTGTGGAGAGAGAGGAAGGGAGAGAGGCGCACTCCATGTGGAGGAGCTTTTGTCTGTCCCTCCGTCGACCGACTGATGCTGGGTACCCAATTTTTTTGCAAATGTAAGGCTTGGTTCGGTTCATAGGTCAAGGTTACACCCTTTTCGTCGTTACATTTTGGAAATTCAAGGTTGAAGCTGTGTGAGTGAGACTGTCTTTGTGCAACTGGAAACAGCATCTCTTGTTTGCTAGCTTACTACTTTGTCAGCCAGTTGTAGATGTAACGCCATGTTTATCTGGGTTTATGAACCGTCCGCCGTTTTCATCCTTAATGCGAATATTTTAATGCTACGTGGAATTTGTATACACGGGATTGACAGGATTATGTATGTACGTGTTGAACAAGCAAAAAAGTAGCAAAAAATTAGGCATGTCGCATCGCAAAGTTTAACTTTAATAATGTGAGCGGAAAAAATATGGATATGAAAAATATGGTACGTTGCGATTTCGTCTCCCCATTCCTTCCTCTACCATAAACCATGTTATATTTAACCACATGATATCTTATTTCCCGCTAAAGTATTGATTGATATGATGGTACGAGAGATTCTGCTCAAAGGAATTTTTGCTCATATTTTCCCCTTTTTTCTCGATCTTCATGTAAATCCCAATTTTATCGTTTCTTTCAAGCCCGCTTCCGGTCTTAATAAATGGCATCCATAAAACTTGAAAACAATTTTATGTAATGAAATTCCTTCGTCAAAATGCACCAACTCATTTCCGAGGAAAAGAATGTAAACACAATTATGTGAAAGTGGCAATGGCCCAGCATAAATGCCATACGAGTCTCAAATCTTTAAAATGTAGCCCATCATCTCAAGATGCATTAGGCCAAGTAACGATCTTGAGAAGTTGCGCATTACTAATTATTGTCGTTCTTAAAAATCCATGAAACTTGCTATTATGTGGTCATGCTAGCAACAAAATAACGCTAAAAAGCTTTTTATACATGTGTGTGTGTGTTTAGCAACCATTACCAGAACCTTTTTTATTTATATTACCCAAGTACTTATTGCTCTAATATTAATTTTCACATTGCACAAAATTTCAGGCAAATCGACGGGGTTGCTCCTAGTTTTGCTCAGAAACCTATAATCCGCCAAGAGGATGAAGGCCGTAGATTAGTATTCGAATGTAAAATTAAGGCCGATCCTAAACCTTCCGTGTTTTGGTTCCATGATGGGAAGCAAGTCTCAGCAACCAGTAGACACAAGGTGTGTGCACATTCAATTCAATGACGCATGCATTCTTACATACCTATTCACAGAAAAGAAACCATTTTCCTTGACCTCAATCGTAATAATAAATCAAGATTGTCCCACCACACAAAATTATGTAACGACGCGACGAAATGACACCAGCAACCACTATGCCCTATGCAAAAAAAAGAGAAAGAGGAAGCAGCTAGACTTGGAAACCGTTATGATGTG
>JAHZMY010001426.1:0-11372 GCA_027743915.1 Seira sanloemensis | reverse complement strand
TTGAGTGCTTTTTGGAAGAGATGGCAAATAAGTAGTTTCTCTATATTCATTATTATCATTATTGCTGTAGAAAAGATGAGAATGATGGCGCTGCACACAGAACAAAAGAGAATCGTGCCGGGGGTCGTGTTGTTTGGAGGAAATGAAATCGAAAGGAAAGAATATGCATGCAATAGAAAAGATCTGCAGTAACCACACCATTTGCGGAAACGTGAAATGCGCAAAAAAAGGCTTTTCAGTTGTAGAGAAAGTAGGAAGAGCATAATTTCCGCCAACAACACGTTCACGAATGCTTTCTTGCTCCGTCAAATTAAATGACGTTTTGAATTTCAATGGAAAGTGAAAACGAAATCTGCACACGCCAGTATAGTAGTTGCATAATTTCGTGCAAAACAACAAGTCATAGTCATAAAATCCTTGAAAGGGAAAGGAAAAATCATGGGTTTTTACATAATTTGGTTTATGATGTTTGATTCATAAGGTATATGAAATAGGGGGAAAAGTCACAGCTTTAAATATTTTTTGCATGGCATGTCGATTGCTAAGCTTTAAGACCGTAAGTATCTATAGGTATGTACATATGTAAACCCAGCATTAAGTCATTTTTGAACCGCCCCTAATAATCATAAATCTAAATATTACGATGTTGGCAAAACAATTTTGTTTAAACTACACACTCTAAAATGTTCATGCTTCCCAACTTTCTCATAAAATTCCCAACGTCCGATTGGATTTTGCCATTCAATTCCCTTGAATCCCAAAACTCGTTAAATGGTTCCATTTGGAGTTTTGACTTGATCCGACTTTACATAAAATTAGCTAATTGTACAGGTACGCAAAACTGTCAAGAAACTTTAAAAAGTCATCTTTAGTCATGATGACCACTTTATTTCCTCTGATTGCAAATATGAAAGTAAGATGAGTTGCTTTCCCCGTTTTTACAGCTCCAGCAGCTGTCGACAGAATGACAGTTTCAAGGACTGTCATTTCCCCGTAAATTCCACCTGGATCGCAAAGAAATGAGTAGAAACAGTGGAAAACTAACACCATTCATGAATGACTCTATTTTCTGATACGAACACAAAGAACTTCCCTCCGTGTGTATAGTCACAAATGACACACCTAAAAAGTAAGAACATTGTTCTTTTATTCGCAATGAGTTGCGAGAACATAAAAAAGCCCATACATACGGAGGCTAAAGCTCTTAACCAAAATTGGTTTTGTGAAGGAAGAATAAAAAAGGTGTTGCAAAACGTGTCTCTGGCGAGGATAAAAACGACATGGCAAAGGTGAAGGGCAAACTAGTGCTAAAAAGCTGAGTTTAAAGAAATCACTTGCCTCTCTTTTTTCACATGTAAAGTATTATTCACGTGTTAGCTTCACAAAACAACAAAAGCTCGGAGCTTAATCTGGAAAAGCGACTTTTACGACTTCATCATTTACACTTTTCCCCTGCCTGCAAAATGTAATTGTTTTTCGTTTTGAAGGATGGAAAGAGAAAAAAGTTGAACTAATGTTTTCAAGCGGAAATTAAGTGGCAATTCTCAAAAAACCTTATTTAAATGGGAAACAATGGTCCCCTTTTAAAAAGGGTGACGTGTGCTTCACTACTTCAAAAAATGAGAAAACGAAAAAAATATTGTCTGGAAGTTGGCAAACTTTTCCATTACCAAAATTGAAAACTAATGTTGCTCTTTCACCACCTGATATCGTCCTTTTTTGTTATGCAGAAATTGCTTTCAAAGGACTTTTAAGCGCTGTTTAAACGAGCACAAGCAAAATTAATGGCATTAATGGGAAATCTGACACTGGGAGAAAGTTGTACAAAACTCTGGAAAAACGAGTTGTTTCATTATTTAAACTAGTACAAAGGATATACCTACATCGCATTTCACTCCACTACAAAGAAAATCTCCGTATTTTAACTAATGCCGACGAGGCGCACTCAAACATTAAAATCACTTCCAGTTTGTTTTAAACGCTCAACAGCTCAAAGCTTTTAATGTGTGTGGAGAAGAGTTGTTAACTATGTCCCTTTTTAAAGTCGCATCAATTTTCACTCTATTCAACATATCGACGTCTTTATAAGTAGTAAATAATACTCGTTTGGAACATCATCATCATCGCATTTTGTCTTTTTTTCTATTTTTCATGCACATATACACCACCCGCTTTCTTATTCATCCATCAAAACTTGAAAGTTCATCCATGCGCGTCAAGAGATAAAAAGACAGCTTTTAAGGAATAAAGAAAGCAAAAAATCGCATCTTTCTTCACTCTCAATGTCTCAATGCACAACAAATACCCATGCTGTATCAGAGGAAGGAGTACTAAGTACTAACCCAATAATAAATTTTGCTTTAATTTACTTTTTGTAGCTCAAGGGAAAACAAAAGCCACCACCAGTCAAGGACGGAAGACGAAGAGAGAAGGGAAAATCAAACCTTTCTCCAGATTAGGGACGTACGTAGAGGTAATGAAAACTGGCATTGGATAAACGATGAACTACGAACCTTCCAGGATCCGAATTATTACCTGGAGAAAGGAGGAGAATCGAGGGAAAGTTTTGTGAAGGTAAAATATTTTATATAACTTACTTAGGTCTGTCACCGTACACGCAATTCGCAAGAATGATTTGAAACAAACTTGTAACGGATGAGGTTTGGGTTTCCAAGAAGCTCATCAGATTCACGTTTTGGCTAACACTGTACAATGTTCATCATAATTACAATCTTCCATGTCTAGATGCACATTTGACATTTCGATATTTCATGAAATTTATACGTATACGAGAATATGTAAAAATCTTTCTTTCGACTTTTATGAAATACATAGGTTTGCATGTATTCTTTTTAGCAGCTGGAAGCTTTTCCCTTCTCTACAATTTTGTGAGTATGAAATTTTGCAGAATCTAATATTTTTCCAGTCTAAGCATAAATTGTGTATATTGAATATTGAAAGCAAACAAACTCGCTAATGTAACTCTTTACCATTGTTTCGGCNTCTTTTTAGCAGCTGGAAGCTTTTCCCTTCTCTACAATTTTGTGAGTATGAAATTTTGCAGAATCTAATATTTTTCCAGTCTAAGCATAAATTGTGTATATTGAATATTGAAAGCAAACAAACTCGCTAATGTAACTCTTTACCATTGTTTCGGCTTTTCCCTTTTCTTAAAAGATTTCCTGAGGCAAAAACAAACAAGCAAGCAAACAATGGCAAAACAAGACAAGTGTGGGTAAACAAGACTACAGATCTCTGGAAACATTTTACATGCATGTATTTTTGCATTTTTTGTCAATTTCATTTTCATGTCTAAAAATACATTGTATATACCAAGAAAGTATAGGTACCTACATGTTTCTCAAGGAATTTCAATAAGGAAGTGGAACAACAAACGGATACACAACCGTTATACAAAATCAAAAGGCTAAAACTAGAACTGCAAGAGTGAAGAGGAAACAACTGCCACTTTTCCATAAAAAATGGTGCCTTGCTAAACTGTAAACCTGTCAATTTGAATGGTATTCAATGATTTGAAAGTAAAAAAGTATTAAGCAAACGTTACTTGGACCAAACATATAACGTTCTTCTATCTAAATGCCTTTTGGCAAAGAACATAATATGTAAGTAAGTACTATTTTCAAGTCCTAATATTATTGTGTGGAAATGCACATGCCACTTTCGGTAACTTTGCGTAGGGGGAAAATATCCCTTTTTCTTCAAGAAAATGGGTGAAAAGGGACTTTATGCATATTTTGAGATTTTGTCTTACTTCTCTGCTGATTTTTTTTTTGATGTAAAGTTCAAACCCACGAGCTTCCTCGTTTTCCTCGCAGCCTTCTGTTTTCCAAAAAAAAAACTTTACATCCACTTCCTCCCTAAACTATTACACACTCATGCATTGAACATGCTTTCCTCGTCCTTTCAGTTTTTTACTGTCACTCCCAAGAAAGTGTATAGCGGAGTAAGAGATTTAATTCACACTTCCTTACTAAAAAAACTTTACATCCACTTCCTCCCTAAACTATTACACACTCATGCATTGAACATGCTTTCCTCGTCCTTTCAGTTTTTTACTGTCACTCCCAAGAAAGTGTATAGCAGAGTAAGAGATTTAATTCACACTTCCTTACAAAATGTATTATGGAACATGGAAAGTTGATGGAGTAACCAACTGGCAAAAACTCGGGTTACGGGTTACAAGACAATGTAAGGAAAATTGGGAACGCATTCCTGTCGTGGTCTACTGGTCCGCTTTGGCTTTGAGGTTGTGGCTGACTTGTGGTCCACAAGGCTCCGTTACAAGTTGAGAAAACAAGGTTATCCTGATCGTCACAGGTTGTAGTTGTAAGTTGCAACTTTCCATTCATTTTTGATTTCCGGTGGTGCTATCAACTCAAATCTTAGTGGTCTCCAGAAGTACTAGGCAGTTCCAACTTTGCTCAACCATATGAATATTTTCGTTTCCTTCCCAAAAAAGCATAGCCCCAAGAGTCGTGCTCACGGCTGTCGAAACAAATGATTCTGGTGAAGTGAAAAATACTTCTTTTCGTCGAGTTAGCCAATTTTTATTTTGCAAAAAAACTTTTTTGATACAATTTTCCAAGAAAAAAATTCTTCCTGGGATACTTCACATTTTTTAGATTTGATAAAGGAATTTTGTGTCACATGACTGCGTATGTATATTTACATTTCTCGTTTTTCATTTTCTCTCCTTCTGCAACCTTCATTTTTCATAAGGATGAATTTTTCTACGTAAATTATTTTTCCCTCGAAGAAGAAAAATCATATAGTCGGTGGAAATTTACTCCCATGTATAATCTATACGATTTCCTAAAAAATAGAATCAGTGCCAAGGGACCCCTTATCATTTTTCTTTCCATTTTCTTTCTCCTCCAAAAAACAGGCTACGTGCACAGGGTTGGAAATGTTTGGACTTTTTTTATTAGAAATTCAAGCAAAGCAGAATAAAGAGAGGCATGGCCCATCCCTTGAGGCCTTCTGCCCAATCTCATGGTATGTGAAATGAAGTTGTGTGAGAGAGGAAGAAGAAAATGCGTATACACACTCTCTTGCAGGGTCGGAGCAATGAAACGTCTTCATTCCAAAAATGAGAAGGCCTAGATGCATGGTCAGCTTATCTTCACGAACTGCACGCACAAAAGTCACTCTTGCTGACTCTTGGGTAATGGACTGAAATTCTCATTTGCACGGGATACCATTTGCTCCACTTTCTCTGTATTTTGAGGGATGGTGAATAGGGACCTTAAAAGCCAGAGCAGAGCTCTTTTTCTCTCTCACACATTCAACGAGATATATAAAAGGGGAAGACAAACCACGAGAATTTACGAGCCCCTTTTTAGCATCGCACGAAAGTAGTTAAAATACTTAGTACAGACTACTTGGGAAAAATCAGGATGGTAATTATTATTATTAGTGCGGACACTATTACTCCCTGGATGCAGTCAAGATATGTATATACATGCTTTCTCCATTGTTTTTTACTTGCCTTTTCTCTCCCCTCACAAAAAAAACATTTACACATGTGACCTATTTTATCCTTGGGTTTGGACTAGATCTTTGAGAGAGAGCAAGAAGTAAAAAAATGTGATTCGGTGAATGTTGCAAATGAGGTTAGGTGTTTGAAGTGTATGTAAGTGGGATGTTGCAATAAGTCCACATATGCTGCTGATCTTTCCCCGGAAGTGAGCTGAACGTATAGGACATTTGTCTTGATCAAAGGAAATACAACAAAAAAGTGGCCTTTTTACATCATGTCGGCTTCCTTTCCATTGTTGGGTTGAATGGCGTTTTTTTGCATTTATTACTCTTCATCTCGATGTTGATGTTGGCACATCCTTTTATACACAATATTTTTACTGTATTTTTTTGTTTAGCAACTCATTAGATGGGGAAACGGGAGCAATCAACATGTAGGAAGTCAACTGACAACTGGAAAGATGTATACTTTTTGTGCTGTCTGATAACTTTTTTCCCTCACTTTTCCCTCGAGGTTTCATGTATTGCACACACTTACTCATTTCCTTGTTTTCTCCCAACTGTAGCTTCCAGGTAGATTCCTGCTCAAGTCGACTCACATCTTTGTCGACGGAATGAGCCAGAACTAATTGAATTTTACGGAGAAGAAATTAGGAGAAAGCGTACATATTGCTGTTTTCCCAATTTTCTTTACAAGGAAATGGATTTTCCTAAAACCAAACATAAACGCTCCCTATCATTTTCTAATTCAAGGACTTCTTACATGAACCACAAGATTCCACTGAAGATGCAACAAGACATGGCCGTCGGTGCTGGTCAAATCTCGTCAAGCTTATTACGACGTACACATGACTCATCTTCTTCCACTGCCGTCTGGAGATTTCTTTCTTCATCAAAATGAATACTTCCGCAAAGTGACTTTCCCCACGACGTGGCAACTTGAAATGGCCACTCCTATTTATTCTCTACGTGCCAAATAAACTTTGATTGTACCAGATGAAAAGGGAAAATGTGGGAGACTCGCTAGGAAAAATATCACCTTTAAATGAATCTATGTATATGCCTATTACTTTTATTCTCCCACAGAACATTTTCCCTTTGCTGAGAAAAAATAAGAGATTCTCATTTGATTTCTTCTTGATTCTGTCCCAAAATGGGGAAACGAGCTGCGTACTGCGTACATGTGTCGTGCTCATATTTCCCCACACAATATTTTGCGTGAGAAGTCTAACTACGCCATGACCTCCATACGATGATAGTAAAAATGTCTGGGAAATGGAGCATTTCTTGTGAAATATGAGTTCAGTGGGTATTCCGTCCCATAAAGAGGCGTGATACGTGTGGCTTTCCCCTCAACTGAGCAATCTGTAACATGCAACGTTTTGTGTGTGTGGGTGCCATTTAATCGCTATATTCATCGTCGAATGGTGCATTGGTGAACAATTCATGATGTGTGATTTTATCTCATCATCATCTCAATAAAATGCGACATGGAAAATTTGTAGGTCTCGCGGTTCAAATGACTGTGAAAGATACCAATCTCGCCTTGTATTTTCACCGGAAAGGCTGTACTTTTGAATGGAATGGAAAAGTTGTATAGAAACTGCGAATTCAGCTGGAACTGATTTGTCACGAGGATGAATCATTCGTGTATAGAATTTTTATTAGATTTTATTGTCATTTCTAAATTGTATGTTTCACTTTTAAGAAAGCGTAAATCACGAGCAGTTCCCTCGTCTCAATAATAATATATTGTATTGGCAAGAAGTCGATGAGCGACGAATTGAGTTCCAAAGGAAAGTTTGAGATGAAAAGGCTAATATTATGTTGGGCTTTCACCGTTAGACCGTATCATGAAGACAAGGGGAACTTGAACTTTGAAGTTTCGTTTAAGCTCTCAAAAATGTGCAATGCAGCGAGGCAGAGGCAGCGGGTGATCATTGCTCCATCGAATTTCCTTATTGCCATTAACTGAAACGCAGGGATCCATACAAAGAAGAAATAGTCTCCCCTCTGTATATTATTGACACATTTTCCATTTTCCTCCGCCGCAGAGAAAGTCCATTTCATATTCTCATCTCTGACCCAAAGCGAACCATGGTGGCAATTCTCACAATGCAAGTGAAAGTCTAGTGTGCCCTTGCCAATCTGATCTGGCTTTAATGGGAATGGGCGTATCATTCAATTTATCTGATATTTTAAGGGCGCACACACATCTCTCCAAACTTTATTGCAAATCTTGGCAACTTAAATGCCCTCGTATGGACCCCAAAGGTCCAAGTTTAATCGGACAATCAGTCGTGGCCCACAACTGCCTGTAATAATGGCAGGCGCGAATGGAATCTCGTACCATCGTTGGAAAAATTCCAACCGACTTAATATTTCAAATCGCATTCACTTCCAGTTCAATGAGAGCGAGTGAGAATCAGAAAGATAAAGGGAAAGTAGTTTTTGAGATATGATTTTTCTTATTTTGAAACGAGTTATGGTGGAAAGGGCTTGTAATATGGTGTGCCACTCCATTTTTCATTTATTTCTAAAGCAATCTTTTCGTTCAGGCTGAAACTATCATGTTTCTGACTTTTTAAAGGTCGTTACTCGTCCAATCTATATATTTATTGGGTGACATGGTTTGGGTGACCACTTTTGTCTTATCTCATGCCGTGATCATTTTAATTTTGGTTTGTTACGATAGGATTTTAGATCGTGGGTTACTCTTGCATTTCAACTAATGCAACTATGAGTACGCAATTAGGTGGTTTAATAGGTAGTAGAAAGTCATTCGAAATCAGGTATCATTCCATTGTATGATATTATTGGATACCGCCATACTACTTAAGTAGTATTCAAGTCGTTCCCTAAGACGGACGCACTACACTAGTTTTATCTGATTCACCTACTTTTAAATAGAACCTCTTCATGGGATTTGGCATCTCACAAATAATATTTCCTCCAACAATTCACATGTCTCCTCCAGCCGAATAAATTTCTTTCTTGGGTCCATACAAAAAGCCAAAAAATGTTCTTATTATACTCTCACAATTCCTCGAGTATGACACAACGAGCACTATTATCACTTAAGTTAGAATGGTATGACAGCTCAAAAAGTCCTTTTACAAAAATCGGCGAGAGGAAATGTTTTTCCTTACTTGTAGCATTATAATAATGACATAGAGAATGAAGCTTTTTAAAAGCATGGCCCATAAAAGCCGAAACGAATTTTTTTGGAAAACACCAATAAATAATCTTGTTCCTGCGTGTGTTCCTGAACTTAACTCGTGAGATGTGGCCTGATGTGTCATTTTCACTTTAAAGTGGACAAAGGAAGGAGAACACAAAAACGAAATTGCCTCCATTCCTACTTTGGCTAGCGGCACACACATACCTGTATACGTTTACGTGATCGTCGTAAAAGACAAAATTATATAGCGCGTATTAGATAATGGCCATACATGTAGTAATAATGATGATAATAATAGAGTGATGCTATAAAATGGTAATGACTTTTGTGAAAGGGTGCGAAACGTATGAGCTCTGCTTCCACTTCATTCTCCCCAGTGAAAGCCAGATGTGCATTGGTGTTGTTGTTCACACGGAGGGAATTTCTCCGCAGAGGAAATCGGAAAAAAATAAAGAGAAGAGGAAGGTCATTAAGGCAAAATACTGTTGACTCTCCAGTTACAATCAACATTTTTAACGAGCCACTTTTTTTTACGAATCTCGCCTATATACTTAATGTAGATCAGAAAGAAATGAGAAGAGCCGCTGGAGAAAGTTGTAATAAAAAGTCATTGAAAAATGTTGCTCTTGTAACTCACAACTTGGCCTAATTTGTTTGGAAAAAAGACAGTTACTGCTAGATGGGACGCATCAAAAGAAGCTTTTTGCATTTTATGATGTCGGTCAGTCTCATTGCCTTAAAAGGAGCTCCACTTTTTTCTCAATATTTTTCAATTACTTGGACGAATTGTGAAAGGTGTATAGAGCATGAATGGTAGTCCTTTTTTGCCATTCACATTTTTTGTTTTGACATTGCAGCATGCCTTTTAACTCTTCGCATTTTCCCATAATAATAATATCTATTTTCATTTGCAAATATAAGGGACATTGTGCATAATACAAAAGGGCCGAAAATGAGGTTGAGTGGGAGATAAAAATGGTTGGAGAAAGTAGCGAAAGTAATTTAGGTTAATGTTATGACGCTTTACCCAGTGAGGAGTCATGTGATTGTACAATGAAGAAAGAAAATTTTAAAATGAGGTTGAGTGGGAGATAAAAATGGTTGGAGAAAGTAGCGAAAGTAATTTAGGTTAATGTTATGACGCTTTACCCAGTGAGGAGTCATGTGATTGTACAATGAAGAAAGGAAATTTCTCTCTCAACGCCTCCCTAATCACATGCGTTGCGAAATTACGTGAATGACAAAAACACTGAGTGAGAGAGCTGGACGCTAATGACCTTTGCAAAAGAAATAGGGTAAGCTCTCACTGAAATAAAATGAGTGATACAATGGCCATTAGTAACAAGGAATAAGCAGTGGGAATAATGCAGATCGTCTGTTTTCCCGTTTATGGTTGTTGCGCTCTCAATATGCTAAAGAGATGGGAATTACTTCCCTCATAGCCCAAAGAAATCGATTTTCTCTCGTTTGCAGATGATGTTTTCATGTAGTAAATGACATGTACTTTCTTTATTTATAAGGAAATCACTTTTTGGAGAAATTCATGGGAAATGGTAATAAAAGTTCTATATAGGGAATTCTTTGAAACTACATGTGAAATCTTGACTCCGTGTTCGAGAGACTGATTTGAAATGTTCATGAATTCGGGACTAGTATATGCATTCATAAAAAATAATATTAAAATGCTGAAGTAATTCTCCATCTTGGGAGTAACAAAATTAAATTCAAAAGACGAGCAGAATGAGACTATGTAACCTTTTTGCACAATCTCTTTCTTTAAAAGTCTTGCTTTCAAGTAGGTAGGTATATAGCCATCACCATGAATTATAAATTGATTACAAAAGACCATCATTCTTTGAAAGAGAAAGCATTTTTCTGAACTTTTTTTGAAGGGATCTATTCTTCAAAGGAAGATTTAAAGTTAATCTGTTAAATAAAGGAGAGAAAGAGGAGCAACAGTGCTCTCAATTTTAGGGGAGAGCTCTTCGTCTCATCACAAACATATCCCTTGAGTCAACGTACTCTCGATAACCGTTTAATTTTAACGGTGTATCTAACCACTTATCTGAGCTGTGAGCTGAAAGAGTTCGCTGCACTCTCTGCCTTTCTATGCATAATCAAAATTTTTGGGAACGATGTATGTACATATATTGCAATCTGTTTCTGGGTTCACCTTATCATCGTTTTCCATGCGACTCAGGCAGATGGAATTACACAAGGTTGGAAAATACTGATTTGGAAAAAGGATTTCCTAGCAGCTTCATTTAAACAGACTTAAATTTTTTACTGCTATCGTGAAATTAAGATTCAATATTTGTTACATGTAGCTATTTGCTTCTTAAAAGTGCACGATGAACGATATCACTTCAAAGTGCTCAAAACTTTTCTTTGATAGGCAAAAATCAATGCCCAAATCCAAATATCCGTAAACTGCAAGTCCGCACCACCCCAAGCATTTTGTTCTCAATCTTGTGCACTTTTGCTAAAAAGCTGAAAAAATGACTATAACGTTTGGCTCTAGATATTGTCCTGATCTCTTTCACTAAAACTCCAAGCTTTTACTTTTCTATTAAACAAAAAAGCCGCATGGCAAAATATCCTTAGGCTGTCAACACGGTAATCCTTATCATCATCATAACTGTAAGAAACTCGCACAGCCTTTTTGCATCTCTCCTCCTCAGTGTGACTCTTG
>JAHZMY010001423.1:0-10063 GCA_027743915.1 Seira sanloemensis | reverse complement strand
TGTCAATCAAAAGTTTGTATACGGCATAGGCAAATTTATTCTAATTACACATGCATCCATTCTGATACAGCATTACTGCATAATGAAAGAGTTTTAAACGTTTGCATATTCAAAGATAAAATACTTATATAATATGGTAATAATACTTGATAATTACCGGTTCCCTATAAACGCTTTAAAATTTCAAAATGATACAGTTCTCTTTATTTTTTGCAAATAAACAAAATTTATTTAAAGTTGAGAGAGAGAGAGATAACGCATACAGAGAAAAGTTTACGTAATGATAATAGAAATGGGTTGACAAGTTAATGATTCCACGAGCCTGAACATGAGTAAAAATCAACACAATTGACGATTCTACTCGGTTGCCATGATAATGGGCGTGGAGTGCCGCTATTTAGCATGAGACAAGAGACACCTGTGTATGTGCACAGTCCTCGTTTTGTGAACTCAAACAATGGCCAAAAGCACACACACACACACCTACACAAAAGACAGAAACTGTTTTTTCTCCGTCTGTCTTCATGCACGCATTCAATTCATTTTAGTCATTAAGACTATAATTATCATTTAGTGGCTATTCTCGTAATGAGGAGAATCATGTAAATACTCATATAATATGGTATGTATAATCCTATTCTGAGGAAAAACGCTAAATAATATAAACGAGATAAAGACTTCCGCTCTGATGTCGCCGCAATTTTTTTTATCCAGCAGCAGGATAAAAACTTTTCTCATTGTCAGTTTGCAGTTTAAAAGGAGAATATTGTTTATTACTGGACGGTTCTGCTCGTCTTTCTTATTGCTCTTTTGCTGAATTTTAATATAGCTGGATGGAGAGTGCGCATAGTATTATCCCGATTTTTTTCTTGTGATGTGATGATGATGATGCTAATGTTCATCGAGGCGGTTTACCTTCTCTCATTAAATACATCACTTTGTTCCTGCTAAACTGCAGCTCTTTAGCAGGCCGAAATAATGTATTTTGTAATACCTGCTTTTGCTTCAGAGAGTAACATTGATTACGTAACTCATGCCATCCAATTGTGCTCTTGAAGGAGTGAAGCGAATGCGATCTAACACTTTTTTCTCAAAGACTTTTTCTCTCTCACTCTTCTTATGCCGAGTGTGTATGTATACGTAGTACGCTATAGTTGAAAAAAAAGAGGAGTGAATGAATTCAAGCTGTGAGCAAGTCTCATGCAACGCTATTAATTTCGAATGCGAAAACCAGTTGGGCGTCACCCCTCCTATTACTCACATGTACGGAGTCAGTCATCCAAAAAGCAGTATTGTTTCCGAATGTACATAAAAGTATGTCCACATTGTATGCATGTGTGTGTGTGTGTGGATGTGGACATTTGTCTTGACTATTATTTTTTTCGTATGGAGCCAATGTAATGCAATATTATAAAGTGTTGTTTCTTTAACGAATGAGGAAAATGGACAAGAGCCCTTGGCACTAACGACACTTCCCTTCTACTCCAGTTACCATATTTCAACTCTCATTTTTAGCCATATTGCTCTTAATTACTCTTGAAAAATATGAGCTCACTTTTTGCTCACGCAATCCTTGCTAAAAATGGGCAGAGTTTTTAATAGAGAGAACGGCTTAAAAATGCATATTGTATGTAAGTAAGTATATGTATGGCTGGACAGCAAAACAAAAAAATAATGAAAGAAACTGCATAAGACATGCGTTTGAATTATTATCAATATTATATATCTGCGCTCTGTGGCCCATTTTTTTCGTGTGTTCTATACAGTTTCAGCCAGTGTCTATGGATATTGTACTTGTCATGTCCACACCTGTTAGTCTAAATGAATTATGCGAGACAATGAGAGAGAGAGAGAGATCCTCTCTGGTATCATTATCAACTCGAGCAGGATAATATGTGTTTGTATATAGTTACAGTCGTAATTATAACTGGTTTCAGGATAGACTGAGATAAATGATAGAAGCCTTTTAATAGCTCGTGGTAACATGTTCTAGAAATTAAGTGATTCAACTGGCCAAAGAGAGAGAGAAGCTATTGTGTGGCGTGATGATCATTTTTTTCCTGTACCATTTAACTCATTAAGAGAGGTGAAAATGGCAATGCAGACAAGGTAAAAAAACGGAGGCTAGTCTCTCAACTTTTGTGCACTTATGCCCGTCCATCATTGTTTCAACAATGTATATTGTATTGGAGCATCATCACTTTTTCATTTAATAACCACTCGTGCAATAATTCTCCCTGTTTAATTACGCCTCCATTTAAAGAGCATCTCGGCAGAGGGGAAAAAGAACGGCTCTCATCATTTTTCATGATAATGATGATGATTATGATAATGTGGGGATATTGTCTTAAATGGTAATGGTCATTATAATATCATGGGCCAGAAGGAGGAAGCCACCAAAAAATATTCCCTTTAATAGGCTGTAATCGCCACACCATTTACTGCGAAAAAGGGAGTTTTGAAAATTTTAAAATGTGTCTGAAAACACATCAAAATCATATCCAGGAGACGGCGTGTTTCCCTCTTGTGTGGCAATGAGAGTGATAAAAAAATACTATTTCCGTTTTTTTGCTCGTTTACAATCCACCTAATTTTCTCATTCAGTGGCTTCTTCACGTTTTTGAGCAGAAACCTTTGCAAAAAAATAATACATAAATTACCTTTTTGAGAAAATGGAAAACTCTTTTCCTTGCACTCCTGAGACACATTGTGAGCTTCAAGATTCAATACAGTTCGACTTTGTATATATTTTCTGCAAAACTCTATCCTTTCAGCTTGCCTCCGTCTTTTTTTCGGTGTTATTGTTGTGCACAAGCTTGAAAATTCATGGTCCGTAGTTTGTCTTCCACTGCGCTCTCTTTTTTCCCTATTTTTCCATCATCGCATACCTTAAAATTTATGGCTCATATCTAATCAATAACAGCTCGAAAAAGTAGATGTACATATATGAAGGCTTTTCCCGTTTTCCCCGTCATTTTTCACCATGTCTTCTCCAATCTCGTGAAATATTCTCAGAGTTTGTTCTTTTTCAGTAGAAAAAAAAATATTATTATTTTTCCTGTCCGAGAAACTTGTACAAAGTACCAATTGAGATTCAGGGGAGATGCTAAAGTGTCACAATGTATTAGTCATAGTCATACTGCACCATTCCCTCTCTTCATTCCACATATACACATGTATAAAATTCCCTATAAAAATTGAAATCAGTTTAGCGAAATCACTCTGAAAAGCAAAGTTACTGGTTAAGCATGCACACTCGAACGGAGAACTATTTATGTGTGTCTGCCTCTGTGTGCGCATTCACTTAAGCAGAGTGTATTCATTTTGGAAGGAAAAAGTTAAGTCATGCTTTATGTGCATTACTTGCAGGAAAATAGCAAGCTCGTAAATTGCCTCATAGATTGCATCTTTCGGTGCGTTTATGTGCGAATGCATANTTTTGGAAGGAAAAAGTTAAGTCATGCTTTATGTGCATTACTTGCAGGAAAATAGCAAGCTCGTAAATTGCCTCATAGATTGCATCTTTCGGTGCGTTTATGTGCGAATGCATACCAAGAAGGCAAACAGGCGTTGATGATGCATGATGTCGTGAATGTTTGACGCCTTTTCGGTCTCATCTCTTCCCTCGTTTCACCGTCAACCAGCCCACAAAACTGGCGGATGCTAAGCTCACAGATCATTATATTGTTTTGTACACTCTCTTTTTTCGGAGCTAGAGTTTTTGCTTCTGTGAGCTTTGGCATGAAATGAATGTGTAAATTTTGTGTGTACATATATCCAAAATCGCTTCCAGTTTAAAAGTCCAACTGTCATCTGTCACTTGATAATATTTTTCCTAGGTACTCATGTGTTCACTAAAAACAAGATGGATTTACGTTCTCCTCCGAGGTGACATGTCATTTGTGCTCTCGAATCTTGAAGGGAAGAATAGCACACAGACACACACAACAATTCCAACGAAAATGTTATTACAGTTGGCTTTTTTAAATTACATTTCATCGTAGTTAAACATGACAAGGGAAAGGTTCCTCTCATTTACCAAGTTTTGAAGCATGATCATGGTCCATACAGGCCTCACACAGGAGAGGAAATCATTCTACTTTTACGACTCTTATCTAATCCCTTTCAATTAGTTTGCAATCGTCTCCATTGGCTAATTGACAAAAAATGTCTTTCATCGCACAACTGAATTGTCGTGTTGGCAAAGCTGCATTCGTATCACTCTCGCCTCTTGAGCAATGTGATTGTGAATGTCTGCTGGGAAAAATGTGTATCGAATCTGAAGTGTCATTGGCAACCGACTATTGACTCGGAAAGCAAAAGTCGCATTTATTACTCTTGATTAACTTTCCAATTATAATATTCATTCAACATTGGAATCGTGGATGGATGGGGAATGAAATATATTACGAGGGCTGAATTTAAAACGTCGATTTTATCTAAAATATTAAGCAAACATGTGGCATTCTATATAATATGCCCTCCCAAAAGCTCTGGGAGACATTTTCCCATCGGTGCAAATTATCCCTGACAATTTGGAATATTTTGTGAGAGTCGAAAAACGTTGGTCCTTTCGGAGAAAACAACCTGCCCTTTTGACTTATCGCGTATCTTCTCTGATCAAATTATCCTCTCGCTAATATTTTGTCACAAGACGACAGGAAACTCGCGGACCTTGCATATTTGAGCGACTGCCCGTTTTCTCCATCACTCCCTCATCTATTTTGCATGAGGGAAGGAGAGCGAGCAACAATTTTGTTTTGACAATATACATATACCTATGCGATTTTGAAAACAAAATGAAAAATTTGAGGCTCACACATTGAAATGGCCATCACTTTAAATATTTTACGGATGATGATATATGTACATAAGTGATACAATGGAATAAAGTTTCCGGAACATTGTAAGTCACGGCGAACTTGGAAATATTATGTTGTTTGCTAATTTAATATTCATGATATTAATCAGTATATTCTTGGGCCGGTGGGTTGAAGAAGAGCATGAAAATTTGATGGACTCCCACCACCACCGACTCATAACGACATTAAGCTTGCATTGGAACTTACTTAATGATTTAAAAGCCACGACTCAATGAACGTGGAGCCATATTTTGAAATTTTAGAGAGGAAAAATTAGTGACTCGTTTTATTCAAAAATGAGTGGAGGAAATTCGAGAGCTGTGTGAGTGTGCTTTACGAAAATTGTGTCATTTTTTTAAAGAAAATATTTGTGTTAGGGACAGCAGCGGGGGCACAACTGGTGTTCCAATAAATGAGAAAAAACAACAAGAGCCCGATAATTTTGTCTTTATTACACAGATCATATTATTGAAAGGATATATATTTTCTCGAGGCTGTCAACCAAACCGTATTTGTTTTGTTAAGTAATTCTGTAAAGTTTATGAACCCTTCGTCGTAAATTACGTTTCTCTACACGGATGAATAGATCTCCTTGTAACAGAGACCAAGCGTTTGTCTTCGATGGGGTTTATGACTCGGCTGTAAATGAGAAGGGAGCTCTCTTGTAGATACATACACACACACGGTATCAATGATGACGGAACTGTGAAAGAAGGCTCTGTTGTAATTTTGTACAAATCTTGCAGCTCCCTGACTCCCAGCTATGTCAACTGACTAATGAGTGTGCTTAAGAGATCATGTCATGAAGAAAAAAAAACTTATGGGATTCCAACCCCTCTCTTGCCATCATAGCTTATGGGAGGATACTCCAGAAAATGATTTTACGAGGAGTGAATAATAACAAATTGGTTTTCAGTTAATGGTCCCGGGACAAGGCAAAACACATCTATGAGTATAGTGTATTAAGGACGGAAATCGAGACACGCAAAAAAGTCATTGGGAGAGGGGAATAATAATTATTTGAGAAATTAAAATTTATTGCCTTGCTATTCCATTATCCTCATTTGTTTTGATTTTGAGGGAGCAGTTGAAGTGAACCATAAGTCAATGAGAGTTGCTCATCATTGCCAGAGCTTATGCATATGTGGAATGAATGACGAAAAGAGCTTGACTTTGTTTGGAATTTATATACTTTAAATACTTGGAATTTTCCTTGTGCAGGTTTAGAAAATCACGGTTTGGGAAAATTGCTATTACTCATTTTTGGATTTTTACTGGCCTCTGGACTTTAAAAAAATGTTTTATACTTTAAATACTTGGAATTTTCCTTGTGCAGGTTTAGAAAATCACGGTTTGGGAAAATTGCTATTACTCATTTTTGGATTTTTACTGGCCTCTGGACTTTTAAAAAAATGTGTAAAAATTATTTAGTTACTAAATACACATAATTTTTCATGAAAAAAAAACCGGAACCATAAAAGCAGCCCCGTTTCTATTCCTACTCAAGAGGACTCGAAGCCCACTTTTAGTTCTTTTGCCACTGTTACTGCAAGAGCGCTAATAATTAAATAACTTAGAAAAACGAGAAATTTTTTTCTCCCCAGAATTGTAGAGCTCTTCCAGTACATTTTTTTAGGTTGGTAGATAAAAATGTCATCAAGTATTGGCCATTAAACTGAAGCTTACCCAGTTGCTTCCCTGCATAAACCCTCTTGGACACAAATTTCCTCCATTTTCCAACAGACGAGTACTTCAAAAATATAAAGCCTTGCGTAAACTGTCGACGCTATAAAGTTTCACGAAGCCAAGAGAGGGAAAGTGGGAAATACGCTACGTTACGAAAAGTCACTTTACCTTTTTTATGAGCAATTCACAAGCTTTGGGGAAAGAGTGCCTCATATTTGTAAAAATAAAGTGTTTATTTAGGTAAAAAGCCCACACATCCATGCATAATACCCTTCAGAGTTAGTTTCAGAGCGGAAAAAACTCGCAGGGTAAATTTACTCTGCTTCCTGCTTCACAGGCTATTGGGATAAAACACATGTGCCAATTGGAAAACAAGATAAAGGCTTTTTGAATACCTCTCCTTGTGTCTTCTCCTTCCATTCACTCCCTGACGTCTCTCGTGGCCTATCAATAACAATACGAAATGAAGTTGTAACATTTTTTTATTTTGTCAATGATTTTACCTCTCTCACTATTGAAAGATTGCCCCATGAGGATATTCTCAGCAAGTGAAGAGTTCAGCTGAATGAGAGAGAGAAAAAGGCGAGAGTCGAGGCTGACTGTGAAAAGGAAAGGACGTGTGGATGGAAATGGAAACACCTTCATTCATATGAAAGTATGCAGCGTGTATAACGTGAAAAAGTTTTATACAAAATTGGAATTAATATGTTTCCATTTGTATTATTGGCCTGTGACAAGAATGTAATTTAATCTAGTCCTAAGTGGAGTTGTTGCAACACAAGCACAATTTATGTGTACGGTTTTTTCCTTCCAATTTCATTCGTTACAGTGAGATGATGAGAGACATGGAAGAAATATTTATCATGTCTTAAAAATCAATTTAAGGAGATTTTTCCCCATGTCATGATTCTCTAGCTGACAGGTTTATGTACCCCGTGGCGGGAAAGGAGGTAAGTCGCTGATGCGATTGCCCTTTTTCCAGGCTCGTTTCCATGCAATAATACGATTTATATTCAGTCAGCAGTCAGTGGTTGTTGACAATTTTGTGTGTGTAGACAGAGCGAGTGCAATATGAGAGGATCCTGATCACACGGCTTATTATCTGTTTGAAAGAAATTGACTCTGGCTCGTATTTACACACATATATACATATATAACGATTATGTTAAACATCGGAAATGATAAAGAATATTTCTCAATTTTCTCCGTCAATCTGTCTCAATCTATCTTGCGTCATCTGCTTACAGCAAAGACTATTTACAGAGAGAGATAGAGAGAGAGAGAGGGAATCTACATAATTCTCACTCTGAATCACACCAATTGTAAGTATGCAGCTTCGCTTGATCGTTTCACTTTCAAAGAAAGGGAGCTCACGTAGTTGAGATAAATCACGAACTTTATTTCCCATCTTGAAATTGATTCGCTCGTAATTTACTCAAAGCAAACAAAATGAAACTGGGTTCAACGAGTTGATCTAAATGTAATATAGTTTATGTGGATGGAATCAAGTGTGCATGTGTATATGTGTATGTGCCGAGTTCTTTTTTCTCGGGATCACAATATTTTTTTCGTGAGATCAATGACTACATTTGTCACCTCTAACGCCGATTTTGCCCAATACCAATTTCCTCTATCAATATAATTCTCTCCTTGGCTTTTCGTGTGGCATTGTCGCTTCTCCTGAAATTATTGCAGTTTCACAAATTGCTTTTGAAAATACGTGCGTTACCTATCACAAAAAGTCTTCATCTAAACAGATAATACCTTTTCCTTTCTCTGCGAAATCAAGGGGGATTTTTTTATATATATTTTATCGTGAAGGTGACTGCTCACAGCTCACCTCTTTAATTTCAATTGAGTTTGGGAATCGTGTGTGAAGCATTTTCCACGTCGCTCTCATCGTCGTCGTCATCATCATCATTCTCATTTCACTGTGCTGTTGAGGTGTAAGCAAGACAGTGGCATTGAGAAATCAAGCTTCTTTTTTCCTGCCTACTGCGACGACCTGATGTCCTGTCAAGAAATGGTCTAAAAAAGGAGGAAACAGTCACACAAATTATATTTATCTTGTGTATTGTCACAACACGTGAAAGGGGAAAACACAATATATTTACCATATGCATGTATCCTTTCCTCTGGATTTAAGACCCATCGCCTTGTCAGCTCGCCGAGAACGTGTTTCAAGTCAAATGAAACATGTGCTCTTGAAAAGAAAAGACAGTGCACATTTCTTCAGGGGAGATGATGAGATGGGGGCATTAAGAAAGCATTAATATTACGTTCCCTTTGAAGCTACCCACACACAAAACGTAGTGGTGGAGTGTACATACACACACAGAGGAAACAATAATGGGAAACCTGCTCCTATCCTTTTCGGCTTCTAAACCTCTTTAATATGAGACATAAACCTACACTTATTTCAGAGCTGCTCTTTTGTTAGGGCTGAAGCGACTTTGTAATCTTTCCCCGAAAAATGTGTAATGCGCTATTTTATTATAAACCTGAAATGCATGTATCCACACACACAGAAACGGATTTTTCGTCAGAATGAGTTTGTTTCATATGTATAATATAATAATCCCTATGAAAAGGAAAACATTCCAATTCCTGTTATCTTTCTTGAAGGCGTTATAAAACATAAACTTTCCTCTTGATTAGTTTCTTACAGTCGCCGTCAAAGTAATTGACTCCTTGAGGATAAAACCCATCTTCTTCTTGCTCGAGAACCATTTAACGTTTCATTTGTTACCCTAACCTGTGTGAGTGCGGCTTTTCTTTTGAGCTGGCTTTGATCAAATTGAGTAAAAACCTCTCTTTTCACCAATCGAATAAAAAAATTAGCCTTTGCGTATTATTGTCTTAAATACATATGTTGGATGATGCGATGATGATCCAAGTGATTATACCCCAAAAAAAGTTAAAGCAACCTGTATATGTACATTCATATGATAATACATTAACCCTTTTCTATACAATCTCGTTGACTACCCAAACTCTCTGGAGGCTGCTTTTCTATTAAAAAGAGGCTTTTTCCCTCTTCAACACAACATCAAACCTGTCTCTAAATTTAACTTTTGGTGATTCTTTCGATCAAAGAAAAAAATCATCATTTACAAAGCCAAAAAATATTAGTTTATATTTATATACATATATATTTTTCTACCTATTTTGAGGCAACCTTTTTTCCCTGTGTGGCCTAGCAGAAGTCATTACTCTGGAAAAATGAGGAAAAAATTATAGCGTGCAAACCCTCAACGATTTTTTTCGTTTATGCTCTTACTAATCATGTATTGATCACCAGACTCAGTCACACATTTACCAAAGTGTATGAATTGAAATTCATGTCGAACTCAAGGAAGATAAAAAAATCCCTTTAATTAAGAGACAGACGGATCAAGCCAGATGCTGCCCTTTCGCATATATCGAGTCCCCACCCACACGTAGGTATTTATTAATGTGCGGAATTATAATACTTCATCTCGATATTTGTCACGGGAGCAATCGCTCTCATTTAC
>JAHZMY010001422.1:0-16424 GCA_027743915.1 Seira sanloemensis | reverse complement strand
GTGTTTGAAAGAAAGAGATAATAAAAGAAATATTTAAATACACGCAACAACTCCGAGATCGTACGTTAATGGCCTTTGAATCTATTCATAATAATAATAATCATATAGACAGATATAGATATATATGTGCGAGTGCCATCGGTATTCCCTCTCCCCGTCTGACAGTTACGACGACAAAAAACAATGAAGGGAAAGATGAGAAAGACACACACGTAATTAAAAGGCGATTTACGACACCATTGAACTTCACACGTTTGTACGCACTCCGTAACAACAACAAAAACAAAAAAAAAACACTTTTCCCTGTAACCTACATTTTTTTCGGAGATGGAAGAAGAATAAGAAAAAAAAGTTGTGGAAAGAATGTAATATATGATTCTTTACTTTTCTCTGGCCTGTGCGTCCGAGGGGACAGTCGAACTCTTCCCCTTGGCATACATTGCTGAAGATGGATTGGCGTCCGTTAGACTCTTTGGGGCGACAATTGTTCCGGATTTTTGAGACACTGGCCGTTTCCACCACAAAATTGACTACTCATCAAAGCTGCTGTAGCTGATGAGAGTAGTTGGAAAAAAAGAGACGAAGAACTTGCTCTCGCGTCGTCTAATTACAGCTCGAGCTGTACAGTCAGTAGCACTACTTTTCTCTCGTCGACACACCGCTCTCATTTCTAAACACTCTCAGTTGCTCTGATTCGAAACTATTCAAAACTGTGTTGAGAAATCAAAACTCGACTTGTCGTCGGTTTCTCGTCTTTGGAACTCGAAAAAATATCCGTGACTTTTCCTCAACTCTTTTTTTGGCGTCTCGATCTCGATGCTGGAGAGCTGAAGCCAGGCAGAGGCGCACAACACACACTCGACTTCCAAGCGGACAATTGGAAATCAATTGGAGTTGTGGAGTGGTCTTTAAATCATGTGTGCAGGTAAAAAACAACTATATTTGTAGTAGTAAATACTAATCACAGTACGATAATAAAAACAATATAGCTCGCCAACAAAACTGATGCTGATCGTAGTAAATGTAGTGATGAATGGTTGCGTATTNTATATTTGTAGTAGTAAATACTAATCACAGTACGATAATAAAAACAATATAGCTCGCCAACAAAACTGATGCTGATCGTAGTAAATGTAGTGATGAATGGTTGCGTATTTTTTTCTATAATCTAGTTTTCGCCCAGAGTTGTCTGCGTTTCCCCCCTTCGATACTCATGAGCGTACATCGACGTATTCCTGAACTGCTCCACTAATCACAATCAGCAGTTGTTAGTAGTAGTCGCGGCGCTAGGAAATCGTACTACCACTCATAATTTTTTTTTTCTCTCGTCTCTCTTCAGTTTTGATGTGAGTATATGAACTGATGATAATAGTGTTCAGTAGTACTAATAATGTGGCATACTACTTACTGGTACTACTATATTTTATTTCTTCTCTTCGTCTTACTTCACTTCGCCTCTCGTCTTTTTGCTTTACATGTTAGAGCTAAATGAATGGTGATGATGCTTTGCTTGTGTTTTTCTATTATGGTTTATGAGAATAAGACTCTTTTTTCTTCGCTTTGGCTATGTTGGTGTTCATGATGATGATGATGATGTGATATGATGATGATGCTCTTGCTTCGCTTTTGCTGTTTGTCAGTTCTGCTCAGAGAGGAAAAAAAGTTTTTTTACGGTCGTAAAAAAAGCCTACTTGCCTTTTTTCCTACATGAGGAAAACACAGAACAAGACAGTGAGTGCAATGTAATGCAACAAACGAGAGAAACGGAGAATATTGATAGTAAAAAGAGTGACGGACAGTGAGAGAGGAGGACGGTCATGATTATCGCTCCGTGCTCAGCTCGCATACACACACAACCTATACGTACGTACACACTCGAAAGGAACACTTGCCAATGTTTAAGAAATTGGGATTGCGTGGAAACGCCGATGTATGCATGTAGCGAAGAGAGCCAAGAGATTTAAAGGCGAAGGAGGAAAAAAAACTAGGTATATAACCATTTTTATGTAGATGAGAAAAGATTCATGGGGCATTGTGCACACACTACCCCGTACAGGCAAGTTATAAGCTCAATAGTAATAAACCGTTTTCTGAATGTTAAAGAATTAGATACTAGAGTTTAAACTAATTTCTTTCTTGGCATTAGTGATTTGCATAATTTCTACCATAAATTCCAAAGCTAATACGACATGCAAAAAATGGAACGTAGTGGTAGTATGTCATGAATCCGTGCTTACCATTTTATCAGCAAAAATGAAGGATTCATTATGATATGCTATGTCAAATTAATGCAGCCTCAATCGGGAAAGGCCATATTTTGACAATTAATTATAGTCTTATACAGAAATCGTTTTTCGCCCGATGGACGTTCGCGACAAACCTGAATGTTTCCCTGAAACAGCTCCATTTTCCCGTAATGTCATACGCTGCCGGGACTACATTGTCGAGCCAATACCTACGCATATAAAATCGACTCTGATCTTCTCCAAAAAGTTCATACCGTGCAAGGTCTGATATTCGAGACTTCGTCTCCACAGCGAACTTTCTGGGGTATATTGAGTATGATGCTCTCTTCCTTCCCTCACTTCACTACTTTTTTTCCGAAACAAAATGTTTCCTTCTATATATCAACTCACACAATGTTTAGCAAAGTTAGAGCGAGAGAGAGAGAGAGACGCAAACCAAGTCAAAATTTTAACGTGGCTGTGCAATGGGAAAAAAGGGGAAATTTTCATCGTGAGCTACATTGGGTAAACTCTTTTTTCATACGCAGGAGGGCAAAATGCAGACAATGTTTTACTTCTCAAGTACTCACACAGGATGATCCTTTTCTTAATGAATATAGTGTTGCATATGGTTTTTTTTCGTCTTTTTTTTTCCTCCATGCACAACTACTACAAACTCTCGATTCTGACTCAAATTGTGTGCAACGTTTTCGAAAACCGTGTTGATCTCAGCATAGAGAAGATAGAAACAGCGGTAACGAGTCCATATTCTCTCCCGTGTGTAGTCAGAAAAGAACGCCTTTTATTTGAAATTTTTTCCCGAAAAAATAGAGAGAGAGAGAGAAATACTTCTGTGAGAATAAGAGCGAAAAGGCACAGCGTGCAGAGAGCATTTACATCGTAGACTAATGGTTTAGCGGTGATGTTGAGTGTTTTCTATCTTCCTTTAGCTTCCACTCCGTCCTCACTTCAGAGCATAGGCCTTTTTTATTCTTTCAAATTTTAACAGGGAAGAAGAAGAAGACGACGAAAAAAAACTTTACAGAGATTCGAGATTGGGTATGTTTGATGGTGGCATTGGTGATGTGATGTGTGTGCCGTACCACCGTAGCATACCACCAAACAAACTCATTACTTCTCTGACTCGAGTAGAGCTATTTTACTTAAAATCCTATCACCGTTCGTTTTGTTCCCTTTTTGCTTTTCGTAGGCACACACTACCTCGAGAGCGAGAGGCTCAGTTTGCTGCTGATTTTTTAAAGATACATGCTCACACACAGAGAGAGAGAGAGAGAAAATCCGAAAAACTGTATAGGAAAGAAGCTTTTTTAAAGGAAATGAAATAGAGTTCACGAGGAAAAAAAATCTGAAAATGAGAGAGAGAAAAAATATAATGCATTACATGATACAAGGAGTTAGAACAATGTACGATTTTTTGAAGGTAGGGAAGAATTCACAGTGGATAAATATTTTCATGCGTAATTTTTTTTTCGAGTTGAAGCTCCACATCTGAACACAAAACAAAAATTCATCCAAACCCATTTCTTTTCCCTGCTCAGCATTAACATCATCATCGCGTGGTGATCGTTCTCGTCAACTTTGACTTTAGACAGGGAAAAAATTTATTCATAATATCACTTGAATATGTGCATGAAGTCTCGGGCTTGCTTTTGTATGTAATGTCACTCAATCCTTTTCAGCTCATATGTGGATAGATGTACATAGGGCGATACGATGGGATTTTTTATCGTTTGCAAAAAAATGCGCATAAGCACGTTTTCTGCGACAGGGGGTATACGAAAAGATTTTTTAGTCGGCTTGATTTTTTACTCGAACTATATGATGATGTTATGAGTGAAATATGTATACCTACAGCGGAGAATTTCTTGACGGTTGAAAATTTTCGAAATAGTTCATCAACTATCAAGCTGGTGCAAAAAAAATGTCATTCGAATGTAGTCATAATTTTTTATTATTATTTCATACCACACATGAGTTGCATCAAATGCAATGATTTTCCATGGAAGAAAGGGAAGATATGCTGGAAACTTGATATAATTTCTTTCTAAAAATTATCAGGTTAGAGTTTCCTTTTTCCCTGGCGTAACCTCATCCCCTGCGTAAATATGGGTGCAGAACCATGAATGAAAAGAATGTCGAATAAAGGAAGGTGGGTTGAAGTGAGGGAGATCATTTTCCCCCTAAACTATGAGAATCTCTTCTTCACCAAAAAGAAAATAGACGACTTTTTTCATTGAGCATCGAAGCATCTCATTTTTTTCAAAATCTGAAGATGCAAAAGTGAGTATATGTGCATGTATGTAAGATAAGAATGTATTTATGTATGACTTCGTCAGCGTGGCGAGGTGATATTATTGCACACGGAATCAGTGAAATACTTTGTGTACAGGGATCCGTACTGGCCTCATGTTTTCTTCTCATTTTTTATGAGAATTGTTGGAGACTTTTTCTCTTTTGCTTCTTTTTTTCTGACGTTTCGGGCATACTCACATGTTTTCACGGTGAGCCCTACTACAGGGGAGAAGGGAAGAAAAAGTGCTAAAAAAGATAGCTTCTTGAACTGTATCATCTTTTTTCGTACACCGTGTGCCATATCACAAAACACACACGTATAAAAAGAGACGGATTTAAAGGAAGCGAATGATTCAAGGAGAGAGAGAGAAGAAGAAAAAAATGCTGAAAGTTACAATGCTAAAAGCTATTAGAAAACGCATTGAAGGGAGAATGAAAAGGACTGGGGACTAAAAAAGGACTTAAGGACGTGGGAAGAAGAAGGCATCTTCTCTCTCTCTCTTTTCCTCATATTCGCAGTTTGAACAAAAAATTGATTCTTCCGTCAATATGTGGACAAGGATAAATGTAATCTCTGAGAGAGCCTCTTCAGCGGAAATTCACCCTTTTTTTAGCAGTAGATCAAACACGGACATCATCAATGCTAAGTAGACCTTGTGCAAATAATAATGATTCCATGAAGTGGAATTAGTTTTTTAAAACACACATATATATAATACTCAATGTCCTAAAGTCGCTGTCGCTACATAATTTGCGCCCTACACAATTCTCAGTGGGAGGTGCACAAAGTAGCATTATTACTGCCTCTTACATAGAGAGAGTGAGAGACTTTAAAAAAAGATCTTCCTGGAATTTTCCTTCGCATTGCAGAGCACAGCCAGCTTGAAAGGAGAGACAAAGATGGAGATAATGAAAGCAAGAACGAAAATGCTTATTATATTTATATAGTGTATAATGATATTGGATGTCACATTTTTAAAAAAAATGAAATAATATCGGAAATGAAAACGTAAAGTGTTTATGCAGAAAATGTAAATCCGCCATTAGTTAAATGAACAGTTTTAAGTAGATTGTTCCAATATAAGCCCATTGTGCCTTTCGTATTTTTCTGATCCTTTGCAGCTACGGTTCTGGGATGCGAGCTGCCTTATTTCCGAGGTTTTTCGTACGACGGCATGACTATGACAGCAGGCATCATCTCAAGAGCTGCAAAGCGCTACATGCAGCAGTCATACACTTTTTCTTTGAGTTTTGAAACTACATTGTCCATTTAAGAGAATCAAATTTAACTAGCATTTTTACTTTTACGACTAGCCTTGAGGTTTACTTAAAAGCAAATTGTTTAAATTACTTAAATTAGGAACAAAAAGAGCTTAGGTGTGCATGTATTTCATTTTATCTTGCTAAATTAATGAATTTGTCAAAAGCAAAGAAAAATTAAGGACTTGAGTAACTTTATCTTGGAAAAGTTGATTAAATTATGTATATCGTTGATAAAAAATTCGCAAGTTGAAACACGCTTGAATTCAGCATCCGCAAATGGGACGTTCGTCTTAACGGCACCGCTTTTCAATTTCCTTATATGGACAAAATTGCCACATCCTCAGAAATAGCAGTAACGTTTTTCGTCCTTCATTCTCACTCCCCCTTTTTCCCCATTCCACTACCAAAATTACTCATTTTATGAAGTGCGTTCATCAAAACCATCAGAGTTTGCGAAAAAGGTAAAGTGAGTTGCTTTCTACGTCCTCCAAACTGGGGTATTGAAGCGCATGAATTATTGATGTATGGAGGTGTGCCATACCAAGACTTCATAAAAAGAGTGAGCATGTCTCATAAAAACTTTTTTTTTGAACCGGCATATTTTTTTGTCATGAGGAAAACTTTCCGATGTACTATTGATTACCACGAATTGGAAAATGTGTATGGCTGAGTACTCGCAGATTGAAATATGTAGGTTGGCCTGTGTACTCGAACCTTTTTCTCCTATTTGATCAATATTTATCATAAAATTAGAAGCTACTTCAGGGTAAAAAAACAAAGGTAGAAAGGCATATCGGCCAGGGCCGTGGCCGTCGTAATGAAATGGCACACGTAAATAAACGCATGTAATGCCCCCATCGTTCCAATTCATTAATATTCTGCCAGCCCTTGATGCCCCTTTTGGTATCGTATTTCTCAGAGCAGATGAATATTATGTACATATGTATCTATGTAATGCTTGTACACATGTAGAAAGACACATCCACGAGAGAAAGTATACATATATTGTATATGGCACACGGGGAATGTATTGACTTTCACCGTGTTGCTTTCTTCCACGTCGTCACCACTCGAGCGGAGTGAAGGGTACAAGATTCTCGCGAGTATTTTACATCACTCATTACTTAATGAGGTTGCCATGAAATGAAATGGGAGACCGCACGAATCAAAGGCTTACTTACCCATTGACTCTCACGTCGGCGGAGCGTTTCAAAACCTATGGTGAAAACCGCGAATTACTCAAACAATAACCACATCAATGAAAGATTCGACGTCGTCATTTACTAAAAAAATTATTCAGATACTTTTGTAGCAAAATCTTGAAAACAAGTGTGAAGTTTTCATGAAGCATTTTATATAGAATACTAATTCATATTATGTAGGGCTTACGTGTATTTTTCACGCATAAATATTTTTTTCCAAAATATGTATATGTTTTTGGGAAACCGGGAGATTTTGAGTGGAACGGTTGTGCTGCCACGATTAAAGCTCGTTTCGTGCACAATACAGCACAAAAAATGAAAATCTACGTGAAAGCACACACAGTTTTACGGCGCGCTGCCTGATGTGCTTGCTGCTGCTTGGTGGAAAAGTGAGGAAAAAAGATGCATCCATTCGTGTGTGCTTTCACATTGAACAATGTGTTTGAGAGTGTGTGTGTGTGCATATGTACATGTGTCCGCTTTTCCTCGGAACACACAGCCTTGCCATTGTCCCTACAAGCCATGTGCACAGCGCCAATGTAATGGATTCGTGCTATTTGCCACCATTTTTGAGAATGCCTTCTACCAGAATTCATACACTCTTTCTAATGTTGCTTTTTCTCTTTCTCTGTGTGTGTGTGTAATAACGTGTGGCATTTCGGTTTGTCCCAAGAAGGCAGAGAAAGCATACGCTTTTCCATGACTAATTTAATGTCTAACTATGAAATGCTTTTTTCTGCCCTCTCAATCTGTTCGGGATGCATGTGGCAAGAAAAGGTGGCCAGTTTGGTGGTTGCTTTCTCCGTGTACAAAATGCTCCTTTCAAATACAAGAAACTCTCCAAACTCACAATTTTTTCCATCGTTGGGTCGCCACACCATGTCATAGGATCGAAGATGGAACACACAAGCTTTTGAACGTCTTTTTTTGGAGGAAACAGTGGCTATATTATGCGTGTTGCTCTTTATTTCTTGCTTACTCACACCGTCTCGGGGAAAAAGGAAGCACGGTGACGGTGACGCGCTGACTGTGCTTTTCACATTTTGTCTTGTTGCATTGCCTTTCTCTTTCTTTCTCTCACTCGCTGCTTTCACCAGAGTCATGTTTGCCATGGGAAATCCGTCTAAGATGCTCGGCACACGCTTCCCAGCTTCACGTTGCCTCCAAAGCTAGCCTCCATTGTTCGCCAAACTGAAGGGAAAGTTTCCCTCGTGTGGAAATAATGAAAGGTTTGCGTATCTCTCACTTCCCCCATCATCCTGCCTTCTCTGGCAACCGTGGGTAGTGGTTGTTGTGTAGGCGATAGGAATGTACTTAGCTCGGGGCTTATGGCATCCTCCGGTAGCTGTTATTCCAGGATCAGTAAAAATAGCGACGGTGGAATTTACAGGTGTCGCTACATCATATTCTCACGTCTTATTGGAGATGTGTTGATGTCGGCGTATGAGAAAGCATTTCCTTACATGATTATGCAGCAAAGCGTGGACGTAATTTCTCCATGAGAACTAAGCCCTTCGAGTAGACGGGCATTACATATCTCTCTCTGACTGTCGACGGCGCATCATCAGCATAAAGTTGAAAATCTTTCAGGTATGCTTCAGCTAAGCACTGGCCTCGAGCATGGATCATCAAAGCAATCAGTGTTTTGAAAAAAATGTATACCATATACAACATATTTTGCAAAGAACACACACACACACACACTTCTCCTTCCTTGAAAAAAGATCATATCATCATCATCCCCTCAAAAAAAGAACTTTTACGGTGATGATGATAATGATGGAAGAAGAGAGAGAAAAACTTTGAAAAAAAATTCTTTCTCTCAAAACAAAATTCTTTTCAGGACGATGATGTTGATATGATGCTCATGCGAAAGGTTATTTTACACAGAAAATTTGTGCTCGACTAAGTTCGGATGGTCATTCGAGTGAGAAAAAATTATTCAGTGGATGTATTTATCTATGGATGTACATACATACCTATATAGATAAGTATATACGAGGGTTGTGTATTTTATGCTTTCGCGAAAAAAGCAGCATTGCATAAGCTATATATATACATACTTTTTTGTACATTTTTCGTATAGACGCAACGGTAGCGATGGTGAATGATGACGGGGGAAGAAAAAAACGACATAGTTCCTCTTCAAAAAAACAACCTGATATTAATGTTGGATATTATGCATTCCGTTTTTTCATCATCCTTATGCTGGTGATGCTGTCTTGTCTTGCGTCTTCCCATCATCAAAAAAAATCTTTTCGGGAGAGAAAAAAAGAGCTTCATTTTGATACATATTGTCTACCCTGTCACTTCACCGAAGCCGTGGTAGCGGTAGCACGACCACCACCACAAAACTGTCAGATGAGGCATTGGTGGAAAAAATGCGAACAGTCAAAACTCGAGACATGTAAATAGCATGCAAGAAAAGTCTCTAGATTTTTTGACACTGCTCCTGTCTCAACAGATTCTCAATGTTTCTATATACATACATATGTCTATTTGTACATGCATAATAATACTTAGGTAAAAGCCTTTGTTAGTGTCTGCAGAGAGAAAAAAATATAGTGACACAAAAGGAGTCATTTCCATGTCCCCGAAGAAATGGAGGAAAAGTGTGGCTGAAATTCATGGGAGTTGCACGATGACAGGGATAATATGTGAACACAAGTGAGTACTTAGCAGGGATATCATGTCATTACACTGGTAGAATTCACAACCCCGGAGATTCCAGAGAAGGGTCTCTTTTTTTGACTCTGTAGCTCAACATCTTAATCCATTTCGATCTTTTGTGAGCGTGCGACAAAATGTGTAAAAAGGCTCGACTCGTGTATGCATGCCCACTTACACAGCTATTCATTTACTTAGCTCTCCCGATGAAAATGTTACGCAAACACATCTCTTGCATAGATTCTTATTACCCATTTTCCATGAAAACGAAATCAGTCGTCAAACTCTCAATTTTCTAAATGTCTACTACATGCATAATACAAGCGAAAAAAATACGTGAATCTCTGAGCAGTGTGTGAGAGCCTGAAAAAAGTCGAAAAAAAAATCGACCGCTTCCTTCTACTTGAAGCCCCTCTATCAAAGCTCTTCACTTTTGGGGCTTGTGTGTTTTGACTTTGTTTCTTCTCTGAGAACTATCTTGCTCTCTCTCTCAAGCCTTTTTTTCTCCATGCATGGTTTCCTTACTGCGTCCACGGAGGAACTCTATCTTTTCTGAAAAATGTATAAAAAGATTCGATAATAATATACTGCACATGCTAGGCCGTACACATTGTCTTTTTCCATGGTGAGAATAATGTTGATGGTGATTATGGAACTTTACACGACTCTGTGCAGCAACACATATAAAAGAAGTTGTAAACACAAGTATTTCCCTACGACTATACCAGAGATCTATACGCTATACCTACAGTATGCCCTTCTCGCTTTCAGCTAATACGTGGAGGTACTAATGGGTATATTATGAAAATCTCGCTCTCAGTCCTTGTAATAATAATATGTCAGTTTGTTATATCACTTATTTTCCTCCTCGGATCAGCGAAACGGAGATGAGAAACAATGGGTAACCCTATACTCCAGAGACAGAGATTCGTTGAAGAGAGGCATGGGCACCCGGCACACCGCACTGACTGAGGCTTGTCCCAGCCAAGTCAAAATAATAAGCTAGGACCTTTTTTCATGCATGTATTTCTCATTCCGAAGCTACTTTTTTATGGGAAAACGAATAATTATTTAAATTTCATTAAAGGCTGGATACATCTCATGTACCGAGGAAATTAGCGAAAAAATGTTTTCACTTCACACTCTGACATGAGACTGATGCAGGGGTTTGACTGAGGGTAATTAAAATTATGCAGGGAGCTGATAAATAGCCGTGAATTGTTTTTATGCAAAACAATTTCAGAGCCTTTGTTTAGAGATCCAGCAACAAATTTGATCCTCCAGGCGAATAATTGGAGTTTGGATTTAATTGGATGTTACGCAATGACTCGACTTGTGACGAAAAAGGGTTTCATTAGAGATGAGATGATGAGAATCTGTCAAAATAAGTCTAGGGAAAGGCTTTCACGGTTTCCAAGGGGACATAAAGAGAAACAGGTAAGACCTATGTCATACCTATTATTGCGTAATTCCCTTACGACAATTGACTAAAAAGTTTTCTCTTTTGCGTGGGATTCAAAAAGATCTAGATTCATTACTCACCGGAAAAGGTAAAATGAGATCTCGTATGCCTACCTGCACCCTCCGCTGACAATTGATGAAGGCTTGGATGAGCAAAGAGAGAGGCTGCTGTGATTTCTTTTCACAAAGCTCAAACAGTCGACATATCTTTACTTTCGCATCTTTCCTAAAGTCTTATTTATATGTAACAGCAGGTAATATATTAAGAAAGGCATACATATGTAGGTATTTCATTCTAATCATAAAATATTTCCTCCCGTCTCATGTCAAAATATTACAATTTGCTGGAAAAGCTCATAATATCTCGATACGATGCCGTATGTCCTTGTTTTCCCAAATATTTTATCCAATTTCATAATAATGTTTTGCTGCTAGCTGGAAGTCTTCCTTGACGTGTGAAGTACAGGCAAAAAAATGATGGCCTTCTTAGACAACGTCTATCAGACAGAATTTCTCCATGCAAATCGCCACTGAAACTACGTAGTTATTACTTACCCTTCTGTTTTTATCTCGCGACAAAATAAATGCCTGTTTCACATCAGATTTAATTTATTCACTCCCCATAATTTCTCTCCACAATTAAAGCTATGTCATATCCACCGTTTGTGTGACCTGTGTGGTGTCACGCTCAATGCTCAGCAACGGCCTTGGACAAAGTATGGTCAGAGCGACTACATCATGTGTACATATGTGCAATCTTATGCACTGGAATTGAGATTGAGCTTGACAATTTTTCCCCGTGTATGCAAACGTTTTGCACTTTCATCTCAAGACATCAATAAAATATATTTTCATGTCATGGATTTAATTAATGTCGCTTTTCTGACGTGGCTCCAGCGTCACGTTGCAAACTGCGTATGTAAAAAAGGAAGGGTACAAAAAAGCTCTTCTCAATCATATTTTAATAATCTTTTTCTTTAAAAAAATTGCGTCAAAACAGAGTGCTCCCAAAAATTAGATGATGATTTAACTGACACCAGTATAATTTCTTTGCAAGCTCAGCATCTCATTTAAATGGGCCGAGATTGAAAGCACAAAAAGTTGCATGAGAGAATGTGCCTTTTTAGTATCTGAAGCGATGATGCGTGTGTATACATACGTACATATGCATGTGTGTGTGTTTGGTTTTGCTCCTCAAACGGTTTCTCCCCGAGCACGTTTCCTCTTGCCACCGCGATTCGTCATGACTGTGACATTACGACATGACGGTGTGTCGCTTTCTATCCTGAAGGGAAAATGCCGATGTGTACTTTTTCTGCAAGGTTTCCCCCCGCAGCCAATATATTCTCACCTTTTCCTTAAAATGAAGATCTATTGATGACATGTTGAAATTTAAATTTATCCAGGTAAACCGGAGAAAAAACCAAGTTTTATAGGTTGTAATGCGTATCTATGAAAAATATTATGCTCATTTGAATCGGTATGGAAAAAATTCGGAAGAAATAGCATCATCAATGTGTGATGTGTGTGAGAATCATGAAACTTGAATTCATTTTTGAGGTAAAATCTTACACTCACAAGCTCTGAGCATGGGTTTCTCTGAAATAAAGAAGTATTCTTCGCAACACTCTCTCTCGATTGCATACACACACGGAAAACGAGCTGCACATTAGAAAGAGCACACGAAAGTATCCACACTCTCTGTGAGTCCACACGGTCTCAGCCTTTCGCTAGAATAAATATGGTTGGTCCAAGGTAAACCTTGCCAACGCAATAAAGCCTTACCACTGACTTCTAAAAGAACATTATTCAAAATCTTGCTGGACTTCACCCATTCTTAATTTAGGTACTCCCAAGCAATACAATACATTTTTAGACTTGATATTTACAATGTTTTTGTTAGTTTATCCAGAAGTTTAAAAATCAATTGAGTATTAAAATTTTGATATGATTTTATTATTTACTAGATTTTGATACCTGGCGAGAGTTAGTAGCAAAGTAAAGTATATATGTAAAGTAGAAATTCGAAAGTAAAATAAACTGACCATTAATCAGTGCATTGTTCTGTGGGACGAATTAAGAATATTTGAATATTAGTGCTGGCTTTATTCCATAATAAAACTAAGGGCCCAATATTATTTTCAAACAGTAAATTCATTTTGTGTGTATTATAGCGATGTGCTTTTATTGACTATTATTTTTATGATTAAAAAAACCGTTATCAGTTCTGAAGTTAATTTATCTTGCAAATATTGCACATATACAAAATCCTGCCTCCTGATAGTTGCCCTCTCGCCTCGCCTCAACCAGAGCAAAATATGTTCTGCAATTTTAAGACAGAAGTAAAGAAAAAGAGTGTGTGTGAAAGAGAGACAGGAGCACGCTACACACACTACATAATAGTCAATATTATTTTTAGTCAGTTTTTTTTCAGAGTGCTTGTGTTGTTGTCTCCCTCCTCCTCATCACATGTAAGCAAAAGTAACGTGAATGTAGGAAAAAAGGCTACCTTACATCTATATTCCATCGATTTAAGAGATGCTTCTATCATTACACTAGAGAAACAAACACATATTTTCAGCATATATAATACAGTTTTTTTCATTCCTCACTTGGACTCGTCCACAACACTTCTCTCAACTTGACTTGGCCAAATCGGATTTGTGCATCTTTTTTCCTTATTATTTTCTTTTTTTTGCAGCATTAAGCACACACTATGAACATAATATCATTGTGAAAAGGCATGTACAATTTTTTTGCGTTGGAGTTTTTTTTACTTCTCACTCCTTCCGTGAAAAAAAAGATTGCAATAATGTATGAAGTCATAACAATAACATGGAGACAAGCGGAAAAGAAGCGTGAACCCTTTTTTTTTAAAAAAAAAGGTAAGAGCAAACTTTAAAGCCCAAAAAATGTTTCGGTGGTCGTCCCCAAAAAAATAAAGGAGAGATGGCAAGCGGGAGAGGCGAAGGTTAACAAGGGACGATTTTTTTCTGTTTCTCAAATCCAAAAAAAAATATCTGAAAGATTGAGAATTGAGTATATATATAAGATTATGTATGAATATTTCAATTTATCCAACGGAATTTCGTCTCTTTCTTTCGGGAGACCCTTTGATTTGGAGACCTTCGAGATTCACGACAGGGCACAGGGTGTAGTAGTTATGAACATTGTCCCATGCAACATTTTCCGCCCCTGTCCCACCTTTCAACAAGAACAGCAGCCATTAAATAGTTTGAGAGAGGAAACGGCTAATTGAAGGTGAGCCTACTGCAGTACATGGACAAAACCTAGAGTTCTCCCTTCGATGGAATTCTCTGAATAGATATATAGCATAATTCGGTAATTCTTGTCCCTTTTGTGTCCCTTTTACTACGGTGACGAGGAAACAATGAATGGGGTTTATTGCCCATTCCTTACTAAAACAAGATGCAGTTGAAGTCGGCTGAGGTTGTAGAAACTGTTGCGTTTTTCCTCTGTAATTCAGCCAAAGCTTTGAGAAACTATAGAGTCATTTGCGAAGCAGTACCGTTCTCTCTTTGTTCACCCAAACAGCACACAGCGTTGAGCTTTGAGCTGAAGGTACATATTCAGCTCTTTTCAAGGAAATGCCTTTCCCAGGCACATTGGAGTTTCTTACTTTTTCACCTGATTTTTTGGTATTTGATTGTACTGCATACGAAAATAAATAATTTGCTGTAGATGCAGACGACACACATCACTATCACCATTGTTTTCTTTCGGTCTTTGAGAAACTATAGAGTCATTTGCGAAGCAGTACCGTTCTCTCTTTGTTCACCCAAACAGCACACAGCGTTGAGCTTTGAGCTGAAGGTATTCAGCTCTTTTCAAGGAAATGCCTTTCCCAGGCACATTGAAGTTTCTTACTTTTTCACCTGATTTTTTTTGGTATTTGATTGTACTGCATACGAAAATAAATAATTTGCTGTAGATGCAGACGACACACATCACTATCACCATTGTTTTCTTTCGGATGACAATGATTTTTGAATGCTTCGCAGAAATGCCAGTGGTAAAAGCGTTAGTCCTGAATGCAAAAAAAACTTCTGAAGATTTCCTTCAAAGGATCAAAAACTTGATGTAAAATTACCTGCGCGATTCGCTAGAGAAAAGGCAGGGAAGTTTGTGTATTCGTTTCTACTCTAATTCTTTCTATATTGTTGTTTCAACCTCAAATTACTGTGTTGTATGAAAGCTCATTTCTGCTGCTCTTGCTGCTTTCGATGTTAGAGTTTACGTAAAAAAACACGGAGGTAAAAAAAGGCGGAATGTGATCAGGAGCGCTTCTTCGTCATTGTTTCTATACGCGGAGTTCAACAGTAGTCGGAGTCAACCATTGTTGCAAAAAAATGTTTTAAACAAATAAAAATACGGAAAAAATATGTTCACACCACTGCATTACATATATACTAGGTTGACTTTCCCACTTAACAAAATGCAGCAGATTAGATCATCATAAGTTTTCGAGTGGAAATGGTAAAAAAGCTATCTATACGACATATATGTACATCCATAGAACCATTGGAAAATCTAACAGAACGACAAGAATTGCGATTCTCTAATCTCAATATCCCCCGTAATTACATAAGTATTATGCATGTTGATATTTATTTCCAGCATAATTACGTGAAGACAGTACAAAAAGTCGAACTTAATCTCGTGTAAAAAATCTGCATGTACTCTCAATTAAAACTATACTAATATAATAATATCGAGAGACAAAGACAACGGAGCGACTAAAGCACTGACAAAGTGCATGGATATGAAAATTGATAGCGCGAAACATTTTTGTAACACGTTTCATTTACATCTTGTTTCTCCCTTGTATCAGTACCTTGTTCTTGATTAGGAGCCGGAAAATCTTGATTACGTTGTTGCACAACTACGATGCAGATATTGCCCAGTGCTCTAAGTAAAGAATACCATGCCTGACGACCATTCCCCGTTTTACGGCCTGTATTTAAAAGCAGATCTGAAACGTAAGATATGCCCTCACTTACACAAATCAAAATGGAAAATAAAGAAAAAACAAATAATATATTTCTTTTCGTTAGTTTGGAGCTTGAAAGTGATATGTATATTTTTTGATGCGCTGAGAGAATGGTTTTGCCGCCACCACTTCTCCTCGAGTTTAGCCCCCGTGACGAACAAGGCAAATGATTTTTGAGTTGACACAAGCGCCTTCAGTATGTGGGCTGGATTTAGCTCATTATCATCTATCTATCTTTAGCTCATTAATTCTGCGAAAATTATATGTCTGGAGTAAAAATCG
>JAHZMY010001421.1:0-11672 GCA_027743915.1 Seira sanloemensis | reverse complement strand
TCTTTTAGCTCCGAGATTGTGGACCAAGTCTGCTTGTTTGGGGTCTGATCAACTACCCACCGCAGGAACATTCCTGACCACAGGGTCTACAGAGAGATGTAACCAAATTATAGGTTCAACCAATTTGTCAAAACATATATGCCAGTATAGCATGTCATAGATTTTTAAAATTTTGAACTGTACCAGACTAACTGGCGCAACAGAGGGCCAGATCACTTTCGAGTTTGGCTCATATACAGGATTCATGTACGACTGCAGAGCTTCCGGACGGTTAATGTACGACCATAAGCTAACCGTTTTGTTTTTCAGGTCGAGTTCCTCCCTTTCGCAGACGCTATCGCAGAGGAATGTGCCGAATTGTGAAGCGTATGAATGCTGAACTAGCGTAATGAGGAATGTTTCTGTGAACTCGAAACTGCACGAGAACTGGATGAACAGTTGATAGACACAGTCCATGAAGAGGAGGAATGTCGGTGCATAAGTTTTCTTTGGTATTATTCCAAGCCGACGAGGCCGCATAAGCGTAGCAGGACTTGAAATGGCGGGTTCCAAATGGGTAACCTCCTTGAAGCCATTCTCTCTCGATTAAAGCCTGTCGGACCAAAAAAGAATGTACAATTTATAATTCTGTAATGCTACAAATTATAAAGATAGATGACAACAAAAATACAAACCTCAAAACCACGAATACTCCTGCAGTCGGGGTTAAGTATTATTTGAGTAAGAGACGTGACGGCCAAAGTCGTATCTGTCCCGTCTGAACCGTGCACAAGGACCGAAGTATTTTCCTACAAAAGTCAATTTCTCTCTGTCAAACCATATCTGTTTCACTAAAGTCTGTTGAAATTCGGTTGAATTTATTTATACTCTGAACTAAAGATTGAGCAATCAAAGCTGCGCAGTTGAGCACACTGGAAACGTTGGCGAGCCAACCACTCGACTCCAGACGACTTAGCCACTTTTCCATTGTACATGAAGTGTCATTACATGCTACAAAATTTCAAGTTCCGAGTTGTACATACATATGTGAGAACACTTTATAACGCATTTAAAAAGCTGTACACTAAATACTTACCTTCCAACAATTTCGAAAGCGAGTCAAGTAAATTGTGATGTCGGTCAATGGGTTTATGTAGCCGTCGCCATTGGGGATAGTAGACCTCAAGCTCAAATCCCCCACCCTTCGACTGCCAATCAAACATAGCCTGAGATTAAAAGTTAACTTCACTTTTTTAGATGCCGATGTTTCTCCAACCAAAAAGTAAATTAGTAGAAGCGACACGACAAAAAGCGACAAGTTATGTATCACCCAAATGAGTCCATAATCCAAAGTACCTTCGCCGTTTGAGCCAACGTTTGTGTTGAAGAAGCAACGACAATATCCTCGTCTGGGATTGATTTCGGGACTACCACCGTCGCTGGATATGATTTACAGACCTTGTCAAAATGAATTATCACAAAGCCACCAAATTAATAACGATTTATAAAAAATACACTTTAAATTGAATTGTGAACTGATCACGTACTGCATAGTCCTTATTAACTTGACTTATTCTCCAATCTTCCGATTTCAAAACAAGCTTTGAAAACTCCGCCTCAGTGGAGAAGGCTGTCCATCCATCTTCAACTGTTGGAAATAATGGACGGTAGAAAAAAGGATACGAAAGACTAGGAACATCTGTTGAATGAAGTTGCCATTTATACCAGATAAATTTATAAAAATATTAGATACATCAGTTTAAGGAATATTTTATAACGCACTTATGTTGGACAGATCATCGAGAGAGTCTGCCACATTATTAAAATCTTCAGTAGAGTTGATGTCAAGGTTAATTATGGAAAAGTCTTTGCATTTTATTACAACAGATCCGCCCCCAAAAGTGGATAGTTTCCGCTCGACCACGTCAATATTCTTGTGAAGCAGCTGGAAAGCAACCACGTCTCAATTGAGTTTTTCCCACCTTAAAAAACTGTGATAAATCAAATGTCCAAAAGTCTCTTTATTTTACCCAGAGCTCCTCGGCGTCTTGCTTCCGCGAGGACAAGATAATGTGGTGGCCTGTGATACACAAAGTGCCCTCAATCGATTTGAAAAGCGGCCTCCTCATAATCACATTGTCGACCCGGGGCACCTTAATAAGTTCAATGAACTCCATCGCTGCCTACAACAAGAATGGATTAGTACGAAAAGGTGAATTAAGGCCTCACACTACTACATTATTTAAAAGGTGCTTCTGAAAACTACGTAAACTGTAAATATTTACAAATTACGAAATATAAAACGTCTTAGGTGTTAAGGAAATATTTTTTACTGGAGCTCGGCGAACTTCTTTCTTTGGTTTACTTTGTACGAGGAGAACAGGCACAGGTATCTGAGGCAGCTGCTGCTGCTGATCATATGCAGCCCAAGAAGAGCTGTCTGGACTCGTAGAGTAGGCTGCAAACGCAGAGCCGCTTCTCGTATTTGCAGGAGCAGTAGCAATGGTAAATGTTCTGGTGAAAGAGTACATTATTGATGCGATACTTATGCCGTTTCTATGATTGCCACTATCACTTCCCCTTCACAATAGCACATTAACCAATAACAGCAGAAAAATATCGCTTCACGACACGGACTTTGTTCTTTATGACAACCTTTTTAATGCAATTAGTGGATGTGCAAAGACAAACTGCAGAACAAGAAAGCGAAACCGTTACGAGCTCACTTTGTCCTCTGCCAAATGCATGCATGATTTTGATTTCTTTTTTGTGTAAAACAACGCACTCTATTCGCACAGGAAAAATAAATATCGAAACACTACGACACACATTTCATGCAGGAATGTTCACAGCTCGAACCGAGAAAAGTAGGAGAAATTGGTCACTAAGAGACATGAAAATTTTGGGTCGGTAGTTTGTAGCGAGTTCATCACGCTCTGAGATGAGATGAGAAGGGAGAGATGAAAAATGTTTTCATGAATTTCTTGGCAGATGGTCGCGTCTTGTGAGATACGCATGGTCATTTGATGTCATAACTAAGTATAGCATTATGTTCTCCTACACACGGCTTCTTTCTCCATGATGCAATCCAATAATATCCTTCTGTTTCTTCCGCAAAAAGAGTGAGCGTGTAGCAAGCCTTTTAAGCTAGTTGACACGAGTGTTAGTGTTGCATAACGTAAAAAGGAGGAAATCTGGAAAAGCTATCCGGATTTAGCCTAACATTTCGCTTTGTCTTTTTTCTCTCTCTCTCCTGGAAAACTAGTTGGATGCGGATAATGGTTTTCAGATTTCCTCCGTATGGAGGAAAATGAGAAAAGACGGCGGTGAAAACTATGGACCTACGTAATGTACTACTTTTACGTTACTTTTCAATGATTGACGTTCCTCTCCGAACAAGTCTGTCCGAGTAAGACTCAAAAAAAACTGTGAGACTCTTTAAAACTGTACTTTAAAACACGAGCTTTCCCTTCTCTCCACTTTTTTAAACTGGATATTTCGGGAATAATTGATTTAATGCTGAGGAAGCAGAGATATGCTTCTTTTTCATCTTTGTGTGGTCGATGGGATGCGAGTTGTGTGCTGCAATTGCTGAATGTTTGCATGTTTGTCCATTTGAGTGATAGTAAAGCGGAATCATATTAGGAGAATTGAGCCACCCACGCCATTCGTGTGTGAGGCTTTTAACCGGATCGCGTAACATCTTCATCATTAAAATGCTCGAAGCTGAAAACATCTTTCGGTGAAAACAGGTTCATGTTGCTCGTATTTGCATGGAACAAACTTCAGCATGAGTTTCTCCCCATCTGCTTCCCGAAAAGACTTTCTCCCACCTACTCTTTTATTGGCTCAAAGCTAGCTTGATTTTTGAGGTTATGGTGTGTGTGTGGGAAGCTTGCAGTCGAAATTCCGTTTCACCATCATGATATAAAAACATAACCCTTCTTCTCTTCTACTCAATTCACTTTGGTGCTTCTCAAGGTTCTCCAAAAAAATAGAGAGAAAGTGTGATGAAAACCAGTGTGAGCATTAGCCTCGCTCTGAATGTTTTACTCAAATATCTCGAAGCAGTTATGAAACTTTTAGTTTTGCCTTTCTCTGTGCGTACAAACTTGTGCGAATTAACAAAACTGAAATAATACAAAATGCCATGATGCTGTGCATAGATTGCACAAGTACCTAATGTCAAATGTACAATCTACGAAGGAGCAGAAAAAGTTGTGCTAAATCCTGGGGAGCATAATATATTATGATGAAAGTTTTTTTTAATGAAGACTTTTGGCCCATACATACGAAGTTTGATACGTATTGTTATTACCTGTTTAGCGGTCATGCATTGTACACACATTGGTATTGTCAACAATTCATTCATTTTAGTTTATCCCACGGCTTTCTCCGCCCTCGTTTCAAACTTACATGAGAATGTGCACATTTCGTGCAACATTTTGGAGTTTTGGTTTGAACTGAAAAAGAGTTGCGGAGAACATATGCAACAACTATGTGATACTTGATTGGCATGTAGTATTTGTATGCCCGTACTGCTTCACAGAATTGGTTACTTTTTTATCTCATTCATTATTCGTCATTCTAACTTCCCCTTACGTCAGACCCAAACCCTTTATTATTTCCCTTGAAAATTGGTTTGTCAATCTGATGAAGCTACGGTAATCGAATGCATTTTCTCCATGCATCATAGTATTCTGCGTGAGCTCGAACCGGGAATAAACTGGAGTTACTCTACTCAAAATCAATATTGTCAAAACGTGCACATTTCTCGAGTCAAGCGACTATAACTACATGCCGTTATCATTTCCATTTCCGAAAATAAAATGGCACAGTGTATATATTTCCTCCGAGGGCACACTTCCTCAAAAAACCAATTTCTGGTGGGCAGGAAGACCTCTGGAGTAGTACATGCTATTTTGTCATTTGTCATCGCCATCCCAACGCGGAATCCTAACAATATTATGACATATTAGTATTAATCAATTTTTTATGAAAGCGACATGTGGACCAGACGCGTGCCTTGCCTGAGCACGCACAAACCGCTACGTAAACTTGCTGTAATGTTTTAGTCGTATTTGTGCAGCGGTACATGACACTTCCATTCAAAACTGAAGTCAATTCTCATGATTTCAAACCGTCTGGATGTTACGATACCTACTCTGATTGTTACTACGGGGTTTATCATTCTCTTTCTTTTCTACTTTACGATGTACGTGTTGCCAGTTCCTTATCGTAACTATATTTATAGAAGCCAGGCGGAGATCAGGTCGCGCGATCTCCTCCACGACATTGAGAAAGACTCTCAATTATTCCAAATACGTGGATTCCAGTATTACGACAGAACTCCTCTGCCACGCCGGCCGCAGCTGAGGAGTGAAGGCGTGTGGATACTTAACTTCTCACATGGAGAAGGGTACAATTTCTTTTACGGAACAGGAGGTGACTGCTGCTGGGGTGAAGCGAGACGCTACGGTAATGATCAGATATCACCTGGACATGATCACGAGAGCTAGACTGGTTGTCACCGGAGTGAGCGATGACACTCTGGAGATCGTCTCCACAGAACTAACGCAGACTGGCGACGGATTCTGCACAAGAGTCGTCTACTTGGGCTGTGTTCACCAGGTAATTCAAACCACGGTTTTAAGTGTCGTCATGATNCTTGGGCTGTGTTCACCAGGTAATTTAAACCACGGTTTTGAGTGTCGTCATGATGTGTATACGAAAGGATATTCCACTGTGTTATATGGACGTAGGTATCTATACGATTGCAAAAATTATTTTATGCTATTGTTTGTAGATCCTGATTGAAGGGGAGGTGGACTCGAACCATGCTTTTATCCTGATCGACGAGCTTAAAATTGGCGTTAATACTAATCACTTTGATGGGATCAATGAGGAGACGTGCGATTAAAGAAGTGCCTCATGAACATTTTCAAATTCATATATATTTTATGGGTTGCTAATTATTTAATACAATTGTATAATGTCGTACACAGGTAACATTTAGTAATTAATATCTTTATGTTGTATTTACAGTCAACTCCCCATATAAGTCATGTATTAAATGTATCTTGCATATAAGTATACCCAAGGGAAGAAAGAAGCTACCCAATGGACATTTTGGGTTGGGCCATACGCTACATTCATGCGACGATGTAGGTGCGGCATTTGTGCGATTTTGGCACTTTTGCCTCTTCCGGCCCATATGCGTCGGATAGAATGCTTTAAGAATGCGGGGTTTGGCGACGTAGCCCATGGCCCATCCGCTTGCCGCCGATTTGCCCCATTTAAATAGTCAGTGGCCCGTATATAAAAAGTATGTGGGATTTAGGCGATGTAGTCCATGGCCCATCCATATGCCGAGCATTTTTCGAATGATAAATACAACTGAACACTATTACAATATTAAAATTTATTTTATTTATTTAACGGAATGAAGTAACGGTATAGAAATAAATGAGTCTTTAAACGGAAGTCTAACATATTCGAAGAGCACATTATCCTCTACTGAGATCTCAAACTTAGCAGACAAATTAGATACATAGAATATATGTAACAAACCACTATCAATTGGATACTCTTCCACACGAGATCTAGTCAAATACTGTCTAATTTCATATTTGTTACATGTTAAGCACTTATCGACTAGAATAATTTTATCATCACGGAGCATATAGCAACGACGTGCTTTTAAATTTATCTGCTCTCCACACAATGGGATATTTTTAAGTCTACCTGTCAATGATTCTAGCTCAGAAAATCTATTGTGGGCTTGTTCTAAATATCTCTGTTTCCCCCTGATAGATTTTTTTAAAATTTGCATGAAATTTTCGAATGGAAATGTACTGGCATTATCAAGGCTGCCAAATAAATTTGCATCGTCAGCTAAATGAATAAGGCAGTGTGTATTGTAGGACATAAACTCAATTCCATAAATATTTTGCGCCTCTTTCACAAACTCATTCAGCAAAATTTTAGCTGTACTATTCCATTCTGGTTCTGAAGAGCGAGACGACAAAAGAATAAATATACTAATATGAAGCAACAGAAAATGTTTGGTGCGTTTTTTATCTAAAATCCCATTTATTGCTGGAAACCCTGAGTACAAAACTAGAGCACGAAACTCAGTACCTTTGAAATTATCAAGCTCATTTATACCTCGCGGTTTACGCTGAAACTCGGAAGGCCAAAACTTTTTAAATGCTAAAAGTCTTTTGGAAATTAAATTTGAGTCAGTTGATTTAATTCTATGTGGCAATTTTCCTTTGACCCATAAACGAAATAGCTTTCTCGTAACTCCTAAACAAACTAAATGCAGATAGTCTAGAGGAATTTGACGAATCAAATCAATTTTAAGCTCATTCAGTGGCGACATTCCTAAGTGATGCGACTTATCAATTTGAGCTCTAAATGATTCATCATTACGCAAGTTTATTTGATCACTATAAGGGTAGACTACTCGACCTGCCCATTGACCGTTTTGAGTACAACGATCGCATGCGTTGTAACCGGTGTGACATTTCACTGCTTTAATCATGGCCCTAGCAGGTGCATCAGCGCAAATTCGAGAAACTCGGAATTCATATTTTGTACCCCTAATAAAAATTCCATTCAGTTCCAAAGCCTTACATTGCATGACAAAATTTTCTAAAAAGTTTAAATCACTTGGCTTATTTTCGCCATAAAAAATTCCTATTGGAAAAACTTTTTTGCTCTCTAGCTGATCTATTACTCCTAGTACTGGCCAAAACTGTTTGTTAGTAGATTTGCTAATAGGAATACCGTCAATACCAACTGATATACTAATAACAGGATTTGACAATTTTAATAATGACATAAAAATGGGTTGGTTCATCTGCATAATTTCATTATCAAGTAGCGACTTAATTTTTTCCTCTAAATCAAAATGTACAAATTCGCCAGAACTAACAATTCGCTTTTCAATTTTTTTGGGGGTAGCTAACAAAGTTCTGGGGTCTTTTGGAAGTTCAAAGTCTGGAAACGAAATTGATAAAAAACTTAATAAATCCTTCAGAGCTGAGTGAGTAATATTGTGTTTCAACGACCATTCCTTTAAGAAATTCGAAACTTTGCCTCCCGATAAACCCTCGACTACTTCATCAAAGTACAAACTATCATTAAATCTATCTTCATTATCACTTAAATCAGATTCATAATTTTCAGTATCACTATAGCAGTCTTCTGAGATATACAAGTTCTCGCTAAATTCGATTGGATTTTCAGAAAATCCATTAAAAGGTAAATGGACTGGAATCTGCTCGGTTGGTTCACTAAACGTTTGCCTAACATCATTTATGGAATCTCCAGTAATGAATGAAATGGCGGCGGTTAATTCTGCGGATCGGTGCCGGTATTTTGTGCGTTTGGATTCTCTGGACATTGTTTAGCTCGTCTTCTCCTCTGGCGTCCACCAAACCTATCCGCTGCGTTCTTCAACCACCCTTTTGTAAAATCGGTAATTTCCTTATTAGAAGCCTTCTCGCCCCCAGCATTTGCTCTTACTCCGTCTTTGCAAATAAAAATGCAATAAAGCAGTTATAGCATTTTATCTTTCATGGGAAAGAAAATTCTTGACTTTTAAATTTAATTTTTCATTACCACAGACTAGCGATAGAAACGCAGTTCCTTTTATAGCCTTCTTTTGGTTGTTTCCCCGTCCGGTGTAGCTTAACTCCAAAGACAGGTCCTGACCAACAAGTTCATTTAGCACACGATGAACTATTTGGGATACAGAGTTGCCGCCAACCACAGCTAATCGGCGAATCTAAACGCACAAGACAATTAATTAATCTTTTATTATATCATGTCCTAATCAAAATTTTTTGAAAATCAAAAATTTAAGTTTTTTTTCAATGCTCATTTGTACCAGTTGTTCACGTATTGAAGGGTCTTCCAGTTGAGATAGAAAGTCGTCGAATGCCTGGGTGGTAATAATTGGAATAGAGATTCCACTTGAATTCGGCAGGACGTCAGCCGCAGGGGTAGACGTTGAGGTGCGTCGTAGGAGCTCCTCAAGGTGACCCTGAATCGTTATTATTTTTTTGACCGTGTACTGTTGAAATCCTGAAAAATGAACACGGTTTATCAATTATGATTAATAAACAATCTTAAAACGATATTTCAGCAACTTGTGACTGATCTGTTTGTAAAAATTAGAATTACATACGTCGTTGTTCTTCAGTAAGTGCTGTCAGGCCTTTCCAAATATCTTGTAGAGTTGGATTGCTCAAATTAGGAAGTACTCGAGTTGATGTCGGCGTGTTAAACTCTGAAAAACATGACAGCTGTTTACTACGTCAGTATTTACTTGTGTATAGAATTGCATCATGTTCTATTAGAAAAATATTAGTTGCTTAGATTACCATGCACAGAAGATTGAGATGTTGTCGCTTCACTTTGTACTGAAACATCAGCTGTTGATAACGTTCGGATGAGGGTTTCATTTAATACGAGGCTTGGTCCTGGGGGGTCAGCGCCAACGCCGACATCAACACTTTGTAGAATTGAGGATTGAGAGTTGACCTGATGAAAGCCGGGAAGATGGGCTGACACTTCTGAGGAGGTTTGAACTAATGGTAAGGATACTGGAATATTTATAGGGCCGCCTTCGGATGACTGTCCTGAACTTTCCGAATCCTCAGAAATTGGCGTTGGTCTAGCCTTCTTTGAAATCTTCGGATGCTGAGGACGCTTCCGCTTTCGCTGATTATATTTTGGCCTCAGCTCAGCATTCGAATCCACATTTGATGTTAGTTCGGCTCGATTCGCACGGTTGTTGGCTGTTTCATACGAGGCTTTAAAAAATCACACCAAATTTGTCACATGTATTTGTGCGTTAATAATAGTTAAAAATAAAGGTTATAAATTAACTTACTTGTCTGTGACAAAATTCTGCATGCGTAAATTCCCCAATTTATATCGTCTGAGAAATTTGGATCGACGTGAGTTTTAACTAAACTTCGCAATTTCGCATTAGGAGCTGCAGGCCAGTAACAGGTACTTTTATCAATCAACCATGCAGACGAAATCACTTCCACGGATTTTTCCTCCGAAAACTCTACTACCGTAAATGACATTTTTAGAATGAGTAGTCAGAATGTGAAGCACAACAGATAAAATATTACAATCCAGAATTTTTATGTGGTCCAAATAACGCAGGTTTTACGTTTGATTTTACACACAATTAGATTAATAATCAAGTGGTCGAAAAAGTTTATTTACATCAAGAGGAGAAATAAAAATTATCCTTTGGCGGACATTCTCAGCTAAGCATAGAGAAATATTTACATGCCTAACTTATAATGTGAATCCGCGTCATAAAAGTCGTAGATGGCAAGAGTGCGGGCCACGGGCTACGACGTATCTTCTAAAATTGATCGACGCGTCGCATGAAATCCAACCCGCGGGGAAGGAGCGAAAGTCATGCGACGCGTCGCGAAGACTGTTTGCCTACCGTTCCCCGAATGCGTCGCGAATTTTCAGGTTGAAAGTAGCTTGAAAATGTCGATCGGGTATGCTTATAAAGAAGTTATTGCTATATAGAGAGCTGTTTACGTGATGTTTATACCTCTAGGAAAGGTAAGTGTTTATACTTATAGGGAGGTTATTACTATATAGAGTATACTTATATGGAAAGTTGACTGTTTAATATAATATACCTAACTTGTTTTTGGCTTAAGTGTACTAGTTGCCTTACAAGAAGAGTTTCAAAATTGTGCTTTTCATCATTTCCATGTTGTGATATTTTTGTGCCGAGTATAAATATTCACATTTAAAGCAAGTACATTGTCTACTGGTTGGTCACAGCTAAAAGTTGGTTCCCTCTTGGAAAGCCTACTGTTTTGTACTAAAATAAATATAAACGCTTTTAGTTGTGATACTTCTAAAAACCTGACATTTTCCTGGATTATCAATTTTCAATTCAGTAATGGCACCAACTTGTACATCCGACAGATACATATGTATTTTTTATAGAATTAGAATTTATGATTATTGGTTGTAATGGAGGCGCAGGGGTCGACCCAGTTCTCCATTTCCACATTTGGAATCTTGTTTTCTAGTGCAGTTTTCCCCATGATCGAGATCTGCAAGTCAAAATAAAAAGAACCATTTAACGTATACAGTCGTCGTATCTAAAAAGTCACATTTTGCGGCATATTAAATAATACATTTGTTATGTTGAGTTTGATGTAGTTCAGTTGGGGCAGATAGAGAAAACCCTTAAAGACTGCATAATCAGTCAAAAGTTTCCGGACATCCTTTAGTTCCTCGTAATCCCAACAGGTTTCCAAAGTCAAGCTTCTCAATTGCTGCATTTGTACAATGTTAGTTGGTTCATGATCGGGATCGTCCATTGAGAATCCAGTGATTGCAATGTCATCCACAGGAGTCTCACCCCAACCCTCATCAAATTCATTCTTCCGCCGCTTGTACACTGTCAGCATCTTCAGCTTCTTCCAGAGCCTGCATACCATGGGAAATGTCTTGTTCGACAAGGGCATTCCCAACTCTGTCAAATTCGGCATGGCCTTCCGGAACAAAGTCAGCATTTTGTATGACTGTCTCGACAAAATATGGTGAAAATGGAAGACTTCCACATTCTTGAAATTCAGCATACGGCCCATCACCGGTGACGTAAGTTGAACCTTAGAGTTGAAATTGTT
>JAHZMY010001420.1:0-13277 GCA_027743915.1 Seira sanloemensis | reverse complement strand
GACGGGTCTTGGTCACCCGTCTGGGCTTTCTTGTTCACGGACATTATTGTGCTAACGTCGCACATGACACGGGATCGAGTCTTTTTCGTCAAAGACGCCCCTATCAGACTGGGTGATGTTGTTACCCTCCACTTCAACCTTCCAAAAAAGCACGGTAAGTCCTTGCGATGTTCATCTTGACAGTTGGAGTTGGAGGATGAAACGGCAGTATTTTTAAATATGTATGTAAATGCAGTTGAAAAATATTCCTATCAAAACATTCAGGATAACAAAGCCCTTTTTTGATCTGCGTAAAAAGGATTCAACAATTTACGACTCACACGCTTAAGCCTATATATCAGCATATGAATTTGGTTGGAGCGATTTTATTGAACGGGAAGCATGGGGCGAAGGTGTAGATTTTGCATTTGAAAGAATTTAAATCAGTTGCCTACATAATTTTGACTTTGCAGCGCTCTTAAATTATCGTTATTTAAAATGATGTGTAGGTTATACGAGTAGAATGTTTTTCGCGTTCAAACCAAAATGTGCATGTTTGAGAATCTGAGAAAATCTGTGAGAAGAACTTGCGTAGGTAGTAGCCGTTGACTTCTTCACGTTTCTATTTCAAGTGTAGTTCCGTTACGTTATGATGCGACTAAAAGACGCAGAAACACGAAATATGATAGAGTAGATAGTATTTTGGCTTCATTTTGTCTCGTTTTGGAAGATTTGCCTGGGTTCTACTAGCATAGGCACAAATTCAGTAGTCATGACGCGCATTTATTCCTAAAATAAGTCGAAGATGCCAATTTACATATTTCCTATTTGTTTGTGACACCTCCAGAAAATGAATTCCGCCTACTCTTTGGCCCTGAAACTTCTCATCACTCAAGACTGGATCGGATCCTTCCTCTAGTTCGTAACAAGAAGCCCAACCAAATCGTTTTCCGGACAGCTAACCAACAACTCAAAAGTCTTTGGAAGTTGTTGCTTCAAAGGCAAATGTACGATGACTTTTTTTCATATTTGGCATTTCTCTGCTTTCTCTTTTTTGTGTTGCATAATATCTTTAGATCAGGATGCTATTTTGGAAACAACTTATAGAAGAGTGTGAAATATTCTGAAATTTACAATAACTACCTATTTTTTTCTAACCCTATTTTGATGGGATAAACTAATTCCAGTTATAAAAGCTTATACATATATCATTTCCTTGCATAACGCGTCAAAACATACTTTCTCAATAATTACGCAACTGACCCAGAACTTTTTCACCTCTATCCCACAGAATCTCCCTCAACACTCGTCTGTCGAAATCCTCCTCGTCCAATTTCTCCATTTCTGAGTTTTGCGAAAAGTTCCCTGTCGTGCAGCACGACAGCATTATGGAAGAAGACGAGGAAAAAGTTGAGGGCGAGGCGAGTAATGTCACCACCCGAAACTCCCACCTTCACCCAACACCTGGCCAAGTGACACAGAGTTCTATTGCGCCACATCTCCATCGAGGAGTTACGTCACCCCCAGCAGCCCGCGTCCTGGCCAAGCCTCAACTCGATCAAACGCCAAACCAAAGCAAGGCTCCTGCAGTTCAATCCAAACCTATTACTACTCCCGCAAACAAAGAGAAAGTCAAAGAAAAGCCGCAAACAATGCCCATAGACATTACATCAGCTGATCAGCAGCGAACTGAAAAGACAACGGTGGTCACGTCGCCAACCGCAAAGCCCTACGTTCCGGATGGCTTCAGTAGTCTCAACAAAGACCTGATCTCGAGGGCTCGCGTGATCCGACCTGGGGCTGCTGGTGACCGCAGACCTTCAATCCCTCCAACTGGTCAAACTTACACAACGAATGACGACAAAGTGAGAAAGTCTGCGGACAGCAGTGGTGCTCCTTCTGCTGTTGCAGACCAAGACTTGAATGCAAATCAAGCAGCAACCGTCTCGAATGTCAAAGTCAGTGACTCAAAGCATGACGTCGTTGCAAAACCGACTTCAACTCCAGCCCTTGACAATCTCCCTGTAGTATCGTGTCCAACGCCCCCGATCCCGAAGGCAAGGACGAGCCTGGCACACGCCAACAATCTGAACCACACGCCAACTCACACGGCGTCCCGTACCTCTACACCGGCACCTGAAAATAGCTCATGCAGTCCTATCCCGAGTCATAATAATAACAACACGATTGACATTGTGAACCATGACAGGAAGTCAAATCATGAAGGAAAATGTCCTTGTGAGAAGCTTCACGAATCTCAGCAGCCGGAAAATAAGGATGTGCATCCAATAGCTTATCCAAGTCCGAAGCCACGGCAGTTGTCTAACCTGAAAAAGATGAGCATTCGGGAAGAAGCGGCCCAGACTTTGGTAAAAGCAGAAAGCAATTCACAAAATCATAATGCACTGAAAGAAAGCCAAGCCAAGAGCACAGAGCCAGTACTAGAAGGGAAGTTAAAACCTAGTGAGATTTCCAAAGAGCCGCCACATGCCTCCAAGCAGACTCCAAAAGAGAAGTTTCTGGAGCAATATCCGGAAAGTCTCAACAGCCCCAAGCTCGTGAGACGGGCGCAATCAATGGCATCCGGGACGGCGACTCCATCATCCTCATCCTCGCTCTCTCCGGCACGACTTCCTCAGACCATAAAGGAATCTGTAAATGGCGAGATGCAACACACCCCGCTAAAGTCAAAGCCCGGCTCGCGCATCATGACAAATGCTATCTTGAAGTCGAGACAGCAGGAACTGATGGCGAAGAACCTACAAAGCTCTAGCGTCAGCACGGAGACTCTGCGAACGGAAAAATCTTCAGATACGACAACCACCACCGCCTCCACCAGCAAGACAGACTCGTCAACCCAATACTTTAGTTTGAAGGAAGAGTCTACGAGCACCAGCAGTGGGTCGTCGCAGTCACAGCAGATCCTGGTGAAATGTGTGCATAATAAGAATATTCTTGTACATCATCAGCACCACGCCCACCACTGCCCGGGAGGCTGTTCCAGCACCGCTGGACCAAGTGAAAGTTTGACAAGTGTACCGCCACATCTGTCGGTGCCGCCACCACGGTGTAACTCTGAAAACGGTCACCACCCTTCGAAAAAGTCCAAGCCTGTGCACACCGACTCCCCGATAATCGGCGGCTACGGTTCCGAACGAGCTAGGCGTCGCATGATGTTTGACAACAAGTTACGCAAAGACTATCCCGAGTTGTTTGGAATCACCCCGAAAGACCGTCGAAGTTTTATCAAGCAGCTCGGAGAGCCAGATTTCAGCAACAAAGGGCTTGTCGCCCCGTACTACTACACAATGTCCCCGGTGCCGATTCCCAAGCACGTGATGATGACAATGGGCAGTGGCAACGGTAACGGTAATCTTAGAACTAATAATTGTAGGAAACAGGCAAGTGAGCCCGAGAGTGGTAAGCAAAGTCCTTTCGTAATTCCACCCTTCAATCCAAACAATTCGAAAGGTCCAATTAAAATAAATGAGGAGAGAAGGGCGGTCGCTACCACAATAACCAACACGGCCCAGTCGGCGTCCGCTGCTTCATCAGCAGAACTGTATAAGAGCGTTTCAGGTAGTTCCAAATACAGTACACTGGACAAGGCTCCTTTCTCCGTCGCTCCGCCACAGCCAGTTCGGAGAAGTGAAAGCAGCGGGACCACCACCGGGAAAAGTAGTAGCAGTGTGCAAGAAAGCACAAGGGAGGTGTTGCCAGAGTCGGGCTCTGGAAGCCAAGCCACATTATCTCAGTTCCGACAACAACCTGCTCTAGTCCCGTTTCCACTACAGAGCCAAACCGGAAGTGAAAGTCGTGCGGGCGATGATGGGATGAGTGGAGGCTTAGCTCAAATCGAGCATGACGTGTATCAAGCCTCACTCGAGCTTGACGAAGAGGGCGAAAGACTGAAAGCGTTTGTGGAGAAGATGCGGGAGGAAATGTCAGCGGAAGGGATGGGCTCTGACGAGGAAGAGGATGATGATGACGAGGAGGACGAAGATGATGACGACGACGAGGACTCTGACGACTCCACAGCAGGTGGCCACGAGGTCCACGGAGAGTCTCACCGGAGTCACGAAGAATCATCGAACGACTCCGGCATCAGTGACGAGATGACGGAGAAGAGCAAGACGACAATGAGCGGGCTGCTGGAGGAAGACGAAGGTTTGACCATTTCCATATCTCGAAGGAACGAAAATTTTTCAAACATGTTGGACTGCATGCGATCCGGTGTGCTTGCAGCAGAGGTAAAATTTTCTTCCAATCAAAGTACGAATACTACAGCAGAGAATACTACTTCGATTTCCTCGAACACTGTCCCACTTGCTATTATTGATCATGCTAATAATAATCCTCTTGTTGTTGGTCATGATATTCGTAACTCTATTTCTGTTGTCGATGTTCATTGTTGCTCGTCCAATTCTCTTGTTGGTCATGCAAATAAGACACAATATGTTGCTTCCGCTGCAAACCACCTGTCCCATGTCTGTAAATCTATTGCTGTCACTCTTGATCATGTTGTTGATGACTCAACTCCTTGTTCTTTTCTCGAAGGAGAAGCGAAGGCTTCAGTGGAAAAGGTGGTGGTATTAAAGGCTGACAAGGCCACTGAGACTGAGGACGACGACTTTTCCCTTCTGCTCCACTGCAACTGCAACCACCACCCTCAAGCCCACCACCACCACCACCATCCCCTACAGCCTCAGGGCGACAAGCCCCTCCGAAGCATTCTGCGCGAGGCCTTTTTCCTCGGCCACCAAGTCACCTCGTCCCAATGCCAATTCTCCAGTACCTCAAACAATCCGAGTGGGAATGCTCATCATTCCATACACTTTGCGTCCGACTTCCCCACCTACTTTCACCATCACCCCGGCGCCGCTACCTGCTGCGGTGCTAGTGGTAACTGTGTCAGTGGTCCTTCCTGTGTCAGCTGCAGCTCGCAACGCCCAGCTCCCACAGGAAACGACTTGTTACACCCCCTCAAAGTTAAAATTGTCGACGGCGGCACCCTCCATTCAGTCATGGACAGCTCCGGTGGCGGGGCTGGCGCCGACAAATCATCCAACTCCCAGCCTTGTGAACGCGTCCAGCTCCAACGCCTCGAGCGTCACAAGAAGGCAAAAGTGGAGCGGGTGGACTCCACATCAGAGGACTCAACGTCCTCCTCCTCCGACCTCGCTTCCGCGTCCCCCGCCGCCGAAAACGGTACGACAGACCCTTCATGGTCGTCATCATCGAGTTCTCTTGCCGGTTACACTAGTTCGAAGGAGGACGGCGTACAAACTAACCCTAGTCCCGTAGCAGCGACGACGACAGCAGCTGTTAGTGTGTCCGCCGTAGCGACTAGCACGTGTAGCCATTGCTCTAATATAACAAATAACAATAACGTAATTAACCCCGAGAAAGACTTTAGCACTAATAATCCCGATCAGCCTGTGTCTTCCTGTGTAGAAAATACCGACCTGTCCAACTTACCGACAACCGGAAGTAGCTCTAGTCGCTGTTGTAGTGTACAGACCACCACAGACGTCTCAAATTCTATTATTAACATCGAAAGTAACAATAGGAGCATTGTTACACAAGGCGATGGCCAAACCAAACACATTAGTTTCTCTTCAACCGTCACCACTTTTACCGACGATAGCGACGTCGAGATGAAGGAGACGTTTGACGCGCCCAGTACCAGTAAAGCTAGTACTAGCAAAGTCAGATTCGCGTCCTCGTCCAGAGTAGTCGTGGTTATGAGTGGTGCGAGCTTTGGGGAGCCTCAGGAAATTGTCGGCAAGGTTGAGAGTAGCGGTGGCCCCCAAGTCTATACCGGTCCTGACATTGTAGTGACCCAAGAGTCGGACCCCGAGGAGGAGGAAGACTCCTCCCGTAGCTCTGCCGACAATGGCAACACTCGACACGGCTACAGTAGTGATGGCGAGGAGGATAGTATAGTTTGTAATGAGAAGGCTGTAGACTCCGTAGCGTCAGATGAGAACGGCGGCGGCTCCTCCGGAGCTGACGGTGGCGGTAGTGGTTGTAGCAGCAGCAATCGCAGTAGTAACGGCAAGTCCTTCCTCAGAGTTGAGTCGAACGACTCGACAGCTGAGAACTACGGTGATGACGACGACTACAATTTTGACGACGATGATGAGGAGGATGACCTTTCGCATTGTAGTGTGGCCACGATAAATCGATATGGCACTTTTGAAAGTTTAGAGAAGCTGGAGAGCGATGACACGCTGGGCGGGCTCCCGGACTTTCCCAGGTCGATGCCCAGGTCAAAGGCTAGGTTCACTTTCGAGGACGACGACGATGATGACGACGACGACCTTTTCGAGGAGGACTTTGAGACGGACTTCAACTTCCGGTTTCCAAGTCAGATTCAAGATAATACGTACAGTAAGTATATAAATCAGTTTGAAATTGACAAGGAGAAGAGCAAGGCTAAGGAAACTAACACGGCTGAGGTCGTTGTCAATGTTGTCACGTCGTTGAGTGTTGTCACTGTTTTCACTTTGGTTTTCGCTGTGGTCGCTTGTGTCATTGCGGATGTTGGCATGTGTTTCCGTTGGCTTATCAATATTGTCTTGGGGTTTCTTTCCTTTTGAGCATGAGATGTAGGTGGTGAAAGCAAGGTCAAACGGGAATACGTACATACATAATTGTGTATTTTAATTTGGCACGAGCAATTCAAGAAGGGGCTTAGTATAGGTTTTGCTTACGTTTAAGTTTTGTTTATTTACTTTTATTAATTTAGAAATAGAGATTCATTTATCCGCTTGAGTAACTTCATCATTTTTTCCTTTTAATTATACATGGGTTTTGCGTTCGAGCTTAGGAAAAAGTTATTAGGAATTCGGTTAGAATTTATGCTTGAGTTAGCATGATGTTAGAGCTATGAGGTATTATATTAACGTTTTGTATGACATTTTAGTTTTTGTATTTGGAATCTGTGCAGCAGACTGTGTTAGCGTCATAGACGCCTTATATAACTGTGGATAAGCATGACTTTTGTTTAGTTATCCTTATTTTTCCGTTTGTACTTTTTCATAGCTTCCCAAAATACTACCATGATTCCATACTTATAGTATATAACGCTAAAAGTCTGTAGCTTCTCATAATTTTATTTGATCGAGTTATTTCATCACTATCATACGACGCTTGAATCTGAAGGTCATGTTATGTGTACCTACAATACTTTCTTGTGTATAAATTTATGAATGAATACGTTTCGTTCCTACACGTTCTTTAAAGCGTCTCATTCTATGTAACTTTGTGCTAGTTCACTGTAGTATCATATGTATAATAGCGAAAGCTCTTTTTGAAAATTATCTTTGATATACGTCGAAATAAAGGATTTCTTTGACGCACATCCCATTCTCGTGAAATCCAACGACGCCACAACTCATTTAATTTTGTTGCTTCATTACGCATAATTGCAACCTCAAACGTCTTTTCACCGTTAAAACAACATCATTAAAATGCGCGCAAATGTCACGAAATACTGTATAGATCTAGTTAGCAAAATAATATAATATTTCATTTGTATAAGTTCTTAAACACGGTACAGCTTATGATTTTATTGCCACTCGATATTGTAACTTTGTGACTCATTCAAACTCATACAAAAACTAACCCCCGCCTACATTCAAATACAGCCTTGTCTCCAATCTCATCTCCAAAAGAAACTTTCTCTTCGTGCGCACCTTCCTTGACATTCCGCAGCTAGATTAAAGAAGGGAAAGATTGCTCATTTTCAGGTGTGTCTCGACTCGGCCCTTTGCCCCCTCTTTTGGAGGAAGACTATGAGGACGAAATGTACGATGAGCAGAGGGCTTCAGGCATAAGTCCTTCGAGCAGCTCGGGACTTGGTGAGTTCAGTGGAGGCGTACCTCCAGGTTCGGCAGGTGGAGCTGGCAGCGGTCTCCGCTCAAGACATGCTCATGAGGTAAGTGTTCTCACACCTTCGTAAATAATCCTTGTCATCCTATCCGTAACACACAGATCATTAATTTTGTTCAAAAGAGGAAATGAATTTGATTTGACAGGAAAGATTTTCTTTTTTCTCAAAATAGAAAGGGTTAATCAAGCAATTGCAGGAATTGACGAAACTTATATGATAAAACATGATAATGAGAAAGCATAGCCTCAAAAATGCAATTGATGGAAGTTGAGGGTTAAAGCTAGAACATTTTCACGCTTACTAAATTTGCGTCATTGTTGATCAGGTCTAACAAGTTTTGTCTCACATTCTTATGCTCACGTCACACACTTCATTTGATTCAGCACTCGAAAATTGTCTAGTTTTTGGTCCCACGCAGTACTATTTATGTATTTTCGTAGAGAGAAAGAGATACCGGTAAATATAAAACCATATTATAATATTTGTTCCTTTGTATAATTTTTGATTATTGTGATTGTGAGAGTATGTCTTTTATGGTAAATCGAGAAAAAGTATTGATAAATTCACCGAGCGCAGAATTAGACAAGAGAGAACAATTTATTGTTGTTTATGATTTGCTTGTCCTACTCTTTTTGTATTATCTTTGTTTCATTTTCACAAAAGACAGGACTGAGACGTGACAATAGCTTTCTCTTAGCTCGTCTCGCCACCATGTATGCACGGAGTTCCATCAGTCCGTTGAAAATCTTGAGGGAGCTCTGGCTTAAGAAAAGGTAATTTCACTGATGTCAATATAAACGGAAAAAACGTCCACACACTTTTCAAAAAAAATGTTGTGAGAGGGGAGAAAGACCGACGTCCGCCAGATTTATGTATGCATGTCCAAGAATTGTATAAACTAGACTAACCTCAACAACTGTGCTCTTTTGTCCCGAAATTTTCTGTTCCCTTAATTTTGATCAGATTTCAGCTTTAGGCCAATTTAACAAAAAGAATATGGTTGTATTATGTTTAATAATGCTTTCCAGACATCCCTTTAATCTCTAATGTCTAGTCCTTTTTTGATGTCTCGACATTAAAGCTGTAATTTCTACCATTCACTTTTTCTCGCTTTTGCCCTACTATGAATAAGGCTATCTGTCTAGCTTAAAATACCAGGAAAGATGAGCTTGATCTTTGTATTGTCTAGACCAGTTCGCTAAAGAAATGTACATGTAGTGCTCAGTGCTCATGGAGAGTTTCGTGAGAGTGAAACAGAAATTGTGTAGGTGATAAACTGTCATCTCAATGAATGGTAAGAAGCAACCACTTTTTTGTACAAAACTATAAATGGACATTTTCTCCTTCAAATCCATTATTTCTCGCTTCTGCCCTACTATGAATAAGGCTATCTGTCTAGCTTAAAATACCAGGAAAGATGAGCTTGATCTTTGTATTGTCTAGACCAGTTCGCTAAAGAAATGTACATGTAGTGCTCATGGAGAGTTTGGTGAGAGTGAAACAGAAATTGTGTAGGTGACAAACTGTCATCTCAATGAATGGTAAGAAGCAACCACTTTTTTGTACAAAACTATAAATGGACATTTTCTCCTTCAAATCCATTAGACGAAAGATCTTAAAGTCAGTAATATTTTGAGAAAAGACTGAGAACATAAACTTTGTACTAGTATTTTCGGTCCACGTTTCATTTGATAGTATGCATTGGAAGTTTTGGGATGAATGAACTATGAATTGTAAACAAGCAATTCTGAAAAATAAGAAACGCAAGTTGAAATTCTTTATATTCGACACAATTGATTCTCACACGCGTCTATGAGCGAGTAGGAATGGAGCCATTAATAATTGATTAATTATTTCAGTTATGCGTATTTTATATCTTGTTATTGTATGTCGGTCCAGCACACTTGCTTTTTCATGTGTACTGTAAGAAAAGGAGTCTTGTGAAGTCTTGATTAGTAGGTAGATATGTGTCATTTGCACGTGCGTTTAGCTTTCATTTTTCCTTTTTGCTAACTAAATTACTGTTTTAGTCTCAAAGTCACGTTGCCAGCCCTTGGAGAAAATTGCCACGTTTGGGTAAAATACATTTTTACGCATTTTTCTTCATACACCTCATTTACCCTCCATTTTTTAATTAAGTTTGTTGTATTGAATTGCGGCTTTATTTTTGCTCAAGCCTAGTAATGTTCTTGGTTTGTTTGGCGAGAGATTCGGTGAAACAAGAAATAATTCGGTTTTGGCGCTGCTAAACTCTTCTGCTGGTGTGACAAATCTTTTGCTTTTTCATGTGCAATGTAAGAAAAGGAGTCTTGTGAAGTCTTGATTAGTAGGTAGATATGTGTCATTTGCACGTGCGTTTAGCTTTCATTTTTCCTCTTTGCTAACTAAATTACTGTTAAAGTCTCAAAGTCACGTTGCCAGCCCTTGGAGAAAATTGCCACGTTTGGGTAAAATACATTATTACGCATTTTTCTTCATACACCTCATTTACCCTCCATTTTTGAATTACGTTTGTTGTATTGAATTGCGGCTTTATTTTTGCTCAAGCCTTGTTCAAGCCTAGTAATGTTCTTGGTTTGTTTGGCGAGAGATTCGGTGAAACAAGAAATAATTCGGTTTTGGCGCTGCTAAACTCTTCTGCTGGTGTGACAAAAGGCTTTTCTCTAGTTTTTTGTAATTGCTATAAAGTTAGGTGTGAATGGGAAAGTTGATGATGATGTAATTTAATCAACAGCTAAATATTTTGTAACAGGCCATAAACTTTGTGAAGAGGCATAATACATTTCCTTTCATTTTTCACGAAGGGGGTTTCACAATCTTTTGTTGTAGTACCTTTCTGTTGTAGAGACGGAAGTTGTTGCCGTTAAGATTTTGCTAATAATTTGATAGTATTTATATGTTTAGTCCATCTAGAAAATTTTCTCTTGTGCTGTCTCCAAGAGAAAGTCAGCATATATGTATAGTATTATGTCGCAGTGTGTTTCATGTAATTCAACTAAATTCCAATATTCTGTTCATTCTTTTCTCCTTTTGTGTTCGTTTATTTTCTGTAATTTGTTTCGCACATGTCGTGCCACCGTCTGTTGTTCCTTTCTTCGTTTTTCTGTTCCTTAGCGAGAGAAAGTAATGAGTGAAAGTAGGTCAGTCTTTGACAAAGAATACCTGGAACTTCCAAACTTGATNGCACATGTCGTGCCACCGTCTGTTGTTCCTTTCTTCGTTTTTCTGTTCCTTAGCGAGAGAAAGTAATGAGTGAAAGTAGGTCAGTCTTTGACAAAGAATACCTGGAACTTCCAAACTTGATTTTCTCCCTTTTGTCTCTCTTGATTGTGTAGGTACCGACAATGGCAGTACAAAGAGTAAGCAGCAGCTCCAGCAACTCACCATCGTCGCCGTCGTCCATCCTGCAGGCACCACCGAATGTCAGCAGTCCGGCCACCCCTCGCTCACAGAAACTAGTCGTTGTCAAATCCTCGGATTGTGAGATGCTCGTTGAAGTGTCGCCGTCAGCATCTGTTGCTGGGAAAGATGATGAGTTCCCATTATCATCGTCATCCAGTGTCACCTCCAAGCTGACAGCCACTTCCTCAGCAGACCCGACTTTTGCCAGTAATAATACTCCAACGAATCACGAGCATTTGAAATGTGGAAACTTTGCGGTACAATCATTTCTCTGAAAAAATACATAGGAGGGGAAAATAATATGACGTTAAATAATAATCTAAAAAATATTACATTTCACTACTTGACTTTACAGTGTGCATGGCTCAGTATGAATTGAGTGGAACGTATAATTATTCAATCATTGACAACCTATTAAAAAGAATTATTTGAATGACGTCAATTCATTTTCCTTCCTGCATTAGACTGATATAATAATGTGTGTGTGTCAAAACTCGCGAGAGAAAAAATCGTTGCTGTCTTCCTTGAAGAAATGTGTTTTTTAATACTTCCCCGTAAATTGGTTCATTCAACCCGAAAAGAACAAACTGTTAATTATTACCAAACTTTTACCGCATCCTTCTCTCATACCGTAGAAGTACAAGACTTTTTCCAGCCAAAAAAGAAAGGATGAATCTTTTGAAGCGTGAATGTCAACTTTCTTCTTGAGATAATATATACACATTTTTATAGTGAAAGGGGCAAAGGGAAAATTGGGAGAAAGCATTCCCAGTTCCTGAGTACTTACTCAACCTTCAAGTTCAGATGCGGTTATGTGTTTCACACAAAAAACCGCATGTAAATTTAATAAATTACTTTTTTCACACTCTTTATGAAGAAAGTAGGCTTGCGTGTACGGATGCGGGATCATGAGGCGTAAATCGGCGGGGAATTCATATGCGGCTCACTGATCCAGGCTTTCCCTTTGTTTCCATTTTGTTGACTCGGTTCTCGTAAACAACATTAGCATTTCGTTCACCTCTCAAGAAAAACCCCCACAGTTCACTTCTCCGAAGAAATGAAGCCATGTGTGATTCGCTCCGCAAATAAGGTCCTTGGAGGAAGTCACAAAGCCGAGCAATTCTTTTTGCTGCTTTTACTTGTGCTCATAATATGCTTACGGCATGGTGGCAGACGAGAAATAAATGTGACTGGTTTGAACCAGTTACATCTCGATACTCTTACGGCAAAAATCTCATGCGAGTCAGTATCGTTTCTCATGAAAATTTCTCTTGTGTAAGGAGGAAATGTATCAGGATTTTGGCTCAAATGGATTGTGACAGGATCGATTGGGCAGTAGACTGAAAGAAATTGCAAAAGTGTGCATATTGAACCGAGTCCATTACAATGCTCGCATTCTAGCACTTTTCTTGAAAGTTCTAGAAATATGAAATTGTTTTTCTATCAATAGCGAAAGCTATATATTTCAAGATTAATTGAATTGTCGGCTTTGTCAGACTCGATTGAGGCGGATCGAAAGGAGGGAGAAAGTTGATTAAACCTTGATGTGTTTTCCCTCCTAATTGTTTACCAGTATTGTCCTGCTCACTTTTGGACAATTGGAATGAAATAATGGTGCGTGGTCTCACGTGCATACGTCAATCAAATATCTTTTTATTAGCGGTGTATTTTTATCCACGGCAGGACTTTTCTTTGATCAGAGTATCAAAAGGATGCGATCAATGATATTTTGATGAGGGTAAAATTCACATTGTTCTATATCGGTGGTTGATATTGAGAGGAGATACTGAAAATAGCAATTCATTAATCAAACCCAACAAACAATTTTTGTAGTCTTTACAAGGCCGCCGCTTATTCATTCATTCAAGATCAATATTTGAAAACGCGATTGCATTCACCGGTATTTTAGGCCAAATTAGCATACAATGTATCGAACTTTTTCATCTCATGTGCATTTAATCGAAAATGAAGGTGTGTTATCGAATTGGCCACAAAAAGA
>JAHZMY010001419.1:0-10983 GCA_027743915.1 Seira sanloemensis | reverse complement strand
CAATTTGTGTTGAGCAGGAGCGGAAGTACAAATAAAATGCTTCTCGTGTCAAGCAAGGCTTTGCATTTTGAGCAGAAAACACTGATGAAACCTACATGTCTGTATGCAACACGTTGAGAAGCATTGAATACACACATCATTTTGTATTGTAAAATATTTGATTGCATGAAAAACTCATATGGAAAGCATAAAAATGGGAAAACAGCTTTTTAAATTTTCTGTCCGCTTTGCTTCTTTCTCCGCAGCATTTGGAAAGGACTGGGAAAACATAAAAGGTAAGATTTTTACATTTACGCTTTGCCTGTGAACAAACGGCTGCATATTTTTGCTTTTTTCGGTTGCACCCATTCCCCAAATTAAATACATATATCACCTTTGTGACAAGAGGGCGTGGAAACTAATTCGTTATTGGAAATTCATATTCCATTGAGAAACGTTTGATGTACAATTGTGTAATTGAATGCATATTGTGACAAACGTCGACTGGTACATATCTTCATCATTGGCACTAAAATCTCACATATATGTAGATATTTCAGACTCAAGACGTCTGAAAATTATGTCTTTCAGGGTCTCGCCACTATTGCAAGTCTGCCGTTCTAAAATGACGTAACTGAATCTATATAACATAGCAAGTTCAACGGCTGCAGGTTGTCATCAATTACAGATAAACTAAAGTCTGTCATGCGTTAGCTTCAAGAAAGCAATGATAAACAGTAAATTGGGAACCAGCATTCATTCATTCGCGAGTTGAGCCAAAAAAACATTACATGATTACCAAAGGATTTCGTTACAAAGACCTTCTGCACTTATGCACAGCTCAAATGAAATAAAAAGTTTATCAAATTGTAGTGCCGAGCGTTTCTGCTCTCAAGTTGAAATCTGCTTTTCATACTACACTTTTGTACAAATGTCTGTCTATAAATAGAATTTTGCATTGTTCTATAAGAAAAGTGAAACGACTTGTTTTTCTCGGCGACTCAATAGGCTGAGATTGCGCAAGCAACAAAAGATCATAAGGACATGATGAAAAGAAAAAAAGTAAACTCAATCAGAAAAAGTGATTTCGAGTAAATTTTGGTCTTTGAGACTTGACTTGTATTTTCAGTGCAGGGGGTACATACAAACGGACAACGTCTTCTTTACAAACCACCACCATCACTTCTTATGATCTGGTAATGGCTTTTTGACAATGGCCAACGCCGCTTTCTAGTACCGAGCGTTTCTGCTCTCAAGATGAAATCTGCTTTTCATACTACACTTTTGTACAAATGTCTGTCTATAAATAGAATTTTGCATTGTTCTATCAGAAATGTGAAACGACTTGTTTTTTCTCGACGACTCAATAGGCTGAGATTGCGCAAGCAACAAAAGATCATAAGGACATGATGAAAAGAAAAAAGTAAACTCAATCAGAAAAAGTGATTTCGAGTAAATTTTGGTCTTTGAGACTTGACTTGTGTTTTCAGTGCCGGGGGTACATACAAACGGACAACGTCTTCTTTACAAACCACCACCATCACTTCTTATGATCTGGTAATGGCTTTTTGACAATGGCCAACGCCGCTTTCGTTCCCAGTGCTCAATGTCAAGATGACGGGGGAAGTGGAGCAATTGCGAAGAAAAATGCACATGACACGATGACATGCTATATTGTTCTTCTCTCAAGGAAAAGAGGAAAGTCACTAGTGCACATCATGATCATCATCTTTACCCTGTCCATAATACTAAATTTTGAGTGGTTCATGTTTTCATTTTCGCTGTTGACGTAACTGGAAGCGGCCGGATTGTTGAGAAATAAAACAGAGCTTTTTCCCATTTACTTCGCCTTTTCAGACGAGCTCATTCAATTGAGCAGCACAGCTAATAAAGGTGAAAGCGAAGCAGGGGAAATGGAGAACACGAGTGCTTCTTTCCGTGGCAAAGTGCCAAGACACTAGTTGATACAACCATATGCTCTCACACAAGAACTGAGAATTATGGGCAACTGGATATGAAATATTCCAGCTATTTCTTCTCCTGCCCAAGTGTGGCTATGAAAAAGCGTCCCGAGCAACACCACAATACACAGCATAATAATGTCTTTTCTGCCAGCTCAAAAAAGTTTTTCCCCCTCTCTTTGTTTCGGCATTTAATGCGTTTTTGTAGAAAACTAAACCAACAAGTTTTCGCCTCGCATTACCATATTATTATGTACTTACGTGTAAAGTGTATACTGATGTGGCAGGCACATTGTCATGCCAGAGCTTTTATTACGTGTGGAGAGGCATGCAAAAAATGGCTTTCTCTTGACACGTTATAACCCAAGTTCATATTTAACTTTCACGGAACAAAAGACAGCAAAAAAGTTGAAGTCCCATTGTTTGTACTGAAGTCCGCCGCAGTTGCTTCATGAACAATCAGTTGGCTCAACTAATGAAAATGAATGTATGCAGGCTATAGTCTTCACTCATAGCTCAGGTGAAATTTTAATCGAAATAAGAAACCATGCAGTTGAGACCGTAGCAGGTGCAGTGAGCACAACATTAATTCCTTTTGTTTTTTTTCTGTTTCGATCAAATCAAGGTCAAAGATATTTGCAAGTTGGATAAAACAGGTGTGCACTAGCGAGAGAAACTTGCGTTGGTTAAAACCCTTTCCTCTTTCTCTACATTCATCGCGAGCAGTTTACACTGTTTCTCAAAGAAGAAAGTGACAAAGAGTGATTTATTCCGGGCCACTGCTTCTCACACAACTCAAGCAATAACTCAAAGACGACAAAAGCCCGTTCTTTGAACAAATAGCTTTGGCCTTCGGTGTAGCACTTAAAATTATGAAAAATGATTGCCCCATTTGTTTACCTTTACGTAAGTGGGTGGACTGCTTTTTACCACTAATATTAGAGTAAGCATACATCTGAAAGGAAGCACGTATTCGCTGCGGTCAAGTACCTTAACACGATGAACCCGATTATAATCAAATCTAAACTCTAGGTCAATGAGATTGTACCGAATTTTATTGCTCTCGTGAATAAAAATTACCTGGCATAAGAACAAGAACGTGTACACGACAGTTTCAGTAGGAGTTTTGGCACGACTTTTTTGCTGTCTTTAAAGGAACGGTAACCTTGTTTGGCACCTCTATTTATCAATACGAATAAATTTTACTTGCATAAAAGTTCCTGTTTGTCGATGACATTGTGTATAGGTTGTCTCAACAATTTCTTGTCACTGTAGAATTATTTACTCAAACAATCAATAAATTGATTGTCGCCATTAATTCTTCACCGTAGTAATTTTTAATGCCCTAGCTTTGGTGATTGCGCAAACCAAGCTGTAGTACTTTTGCCCTGCCATCACTTCCCCTTGCAAAAAAGTCAGAGATCGACTTAAAAATGAGCTATGGCCGATCATCATACCCGTTTGCTATGTAATTTTTTTGAGATTTGAGTTCATTGCCACTATCTAGATTTTTAAAGAAAGTGTTTTGTAATAACTTTACTCAAGGTTTATCCACCTTCCTTTCTCAAACTTTTGTACTTCGTTCCTACTTTTTTTGTATAGAATGTTGCAAAATTTCACCAAATCTCATGTATGCAAAAAAATTCATTCGATTCCACTCGATAAAATATAGTTTAGACTTCCAGCCAACCCTTGTAAACTTTTCTGGGCTTAAAGGTAGATATTTTTGAAGTAATGATATGCGGATCATTGCATCCAATTTGCCAAGCGTTGTGGCGTACACTACACGACAACTACTGTAGTTCGAGGCATGAAATACACATCCTCAGTAACGAATCTCAAAACCATGCGTGAAGACGATTTGTATGGATAGAGTGTATTGAAATGCAGAAGGATTTACTCAGCTCCATTTACAATTTCTTTTATCCCCCGTACAAAACCTAAGTGTATTATGCATATCGTGTCGTGGTTTACCATTTCCCTCTAAAAACATGTTCCCCCTTTTGCTAAAAGTAGCTCCAAGCAGGAGAGAAACAAAGCTGAATGATTACTTCACTTTCTGTTCCTGTAAAGTTCACACAGTGATTGCTTCATAGCTCCTACCGACTACCGACCTTCGCAAACAAGAGCTTTTCCTCTTTTTTCTTTAAAAATGTAATGCTTCTCATTATATCGAAATTGGCATTCTTATTCCAAAAGTTGGCCTTTAGTTCCAACGCTTTCTCGTCCATTATGCAAGACTCGCTTTTCCACCTGTGCATGCATAATGCGGACACGTTTTGCAAGTTTAATTGTGCACTTTACTTGAGACCAAGTTAACCATCAGTTATTATAGTATTGAAATTAGGCCACATCTATGAAATAGGCTTATGTTTGGGTCGATACGTCTGCTTCAAAATATTTCCAGCAACTTCTTTCCTTTAGGATGTGAGAATAGTTGGTATGAAATAAGAGAAATTCATATTTTTTCTAACGATTTTTTGTCCTGCTCTGGAAGAATTCATTCAGCATCCAAAAATAAAAGGCACCGTATTGTTGAACGGCAATCTCCCGCGGGTCACGTATGTCATTTTATTGTGACAATATAAAGAAAAAATGAGAGCGTAAAAACTTGTACAATAATACAATGGCGCGTATGTCGTGTTTGGGAGACAGTCCTGTCAGTTCCGAGAAATTCTATTCCAGAGGAAAGGACCGAACCAGAAAAATCTACATGTAACTGGCGGATTCGCACAAATCATGATCCTTTTTGTGTATTTGAAAACCTCATTCATCTTCATTTTAATTAAGGAGCGTAGGACTTTGTCTAGTCCGGCTAAATTACGAAAATATAATTGAGTGGTCGTGGGCGAGACAGTGCTCTTGCTTTTCAAGATATATTTTAAAATCTAGAGCCTTATCCATGTTTACGGTTGAAAAATCAAACAATCAAACGTGGTGAGGCGCCTTAAAGCACTGAAGGAAGCGTGTAACCTTGGATGAGAAGCACAAAGTAGATCTTATCAAAGAATATTACTTATAGAAATAATCTCTATGTGATCATAATATTTCTATTTCTCTTCGTATCTACACACAGTACACGTGCTCAGCGCATCTCACATCATCAAATTATTTAAATGAACCAAGTTGGGGTTTTTTGTACATTTTACAACTCATTATTATTCACATCGCTGTAATACTTATTATTGCCAAATTTTTCATACATTATTGGCAAACGTGTTTCCGCAAAAAAATGCTCCATGAAAAAGTTCTTATTGCCTTTGTACTGAAGCAGTTCTCTTAAAATTTGAAGTCAAAATTAGCAGGCATCTAGAGTCAAATAAAAAGAAGCGCTGGCAAAACTATATGAAAATTTCTACTTGAACGATCTGAGGTCTGAGATTGTGGGCTGAGATTGTGTAAATTTGCTTTTAATTCGTTTGAAACAAGTCTTCTGTAGGCGCTCGTCGACACACACATTTGCTCATGAGAAAATTCAAGTAGAGAAAAGGTTAAAGGTAGACTCCGTTTTAGACATGTGGAGCACTAGAGTGTAAGATGTATTGTCGTCATGTCATCATCATCTTTTCCCTTTCTTCTCTCAGTCAGACTTTTAATTTTAGCATTTCCAAGTGTTTTTCCCTTTTATTTGGATGGGAGTCTGGAGAGGATGAACTGAAGGGAGATTAAAGTAGCCCTGAAAACCCTCTTACAAATGCGCCAGCAATGTTTACCCGTGCGCTTTAACTCATTCCCAACTTAAGGAAAGAAATCGCCGTCACTCATTTCAGGTAAAAAGTTTTCCAACAGGAAAAGTAAAGTTTACTTTTTTATGCAGAGTTCATACGGTGACATTTCCAAAAAGCTGAAGCTGAAAGTTTGTAACTGCTGGAATTAAAATGCATAGGGAATTTTCCGAGATTGTGAAAGAAATCAACCATTTAAAAAGTTGTATCCTGGCAGATTTGTTTCACGGATTTGGCAAAGAAAATTCGTTTACTTTTTCTCAGAAAGGAGGCATTTAGTGGTAAGTTTTTCTATTCTTAGCTATCCACAAAAACAGGATTTTTGCGTTTTTCCGTTTGTCTTGATAGGAGCACGAGTAGCTAATAGAAAATTCACATTTTGTAATGAGGCAACCTCATACCAGTCGTTTCAAAAGAAGGGGTTCCCAGATTTGAGCTTTAGTAAAAGACTTTTCTGACGCATTCAATGAGATGATAAAAATCAGTTATCAAAACATACACACAGATCGCCATCAATATTTATGTTCACGATGGGAAGCTGTAGCTCAATGTTAAAGCACCTGCGACACCAAAAACCTTGCTTGAGTTTGTGTGAATTTGTACAACGAAACAGTTGAATTTGACAAATACCAGTTTTAAGCTGAAACCACATCTGCCTTTGAAGCTGACAAATCCTTTCAACTCAACTTGCCAAATATTGGTTCCGACTGAGCTCGCAAGAAAAATTATTCAAGGAGAGGATCCAGCGCCATCTTGACTCGTTCAGCGGCGCTTTTTGTACATTTTCCAGAACGATGCTCGAAATGCTTCGGCGAGAAATCCGTAAAATGGCGAGCTGCGTGGACTCCAACTCCAACTTTCTCCTCCAAGGTGGTTCCTGCTCTCACTCTAGCTTTCTCCAAGTGATGGCGCCAACTTGCAAGCATGAAAAACCAAGAGGCCATTTTACGAGAAAAATTGAACCCATAAAGCTTGCTCCTTCAACCAGGTTCTATTCGCAACAAAACATGAGCCATCACAAATATATTTTTAAAAATAATGTGAAAAAAGAAAGGAGCTTTGTCAACATTGCTTTTGTTTTAATTTTTTGGTACATTAATGATGCACAAACAGAAGTATTGGACAATTTTTTGTCTCGTGTTCATTGTTTCCCCTCAAGTTTTGGCAGGCGTTTCACGCCGTGAAATTTTCTCGAGCAAGTGCCAAGAACGTGCTAGTGACACTTCGCATTACGAACTTTCCCTGATGACGGCATCAGTTTTTCTCTGAAATCATGTTTCTCTCAAGTATTTCTTTTTAAGGAGAAAATCGTAAATTGAAAAGGAAAATAGATGTTGCTTCCATTTTCTCACTTTTCACCATTTGACCAGAAGAGAGGACTCTATGTATGTGCTAGCAAACTCGAGAGCGAAAGGACATGACCCTTTAGAAAAAACCTTTCAGTGCAAATGGATTTGTTCTCTTTTTACTCGTATCGTTAATACTTTCCTTCTGGCATTAATTCAGTTCACGTAATTTCTGGTCAGTTAAGTTTTTCTGAAAGGCGTCCCTGTTCCCTCTGCTCATCCACTTTGGCAGAGCTCACGCACACCGCCAACTTCACGAGGCAAAATCAATAAGAGAGGAAAGAATGAGAAGAAAAGACTTTTTTTCCGGTACAAAATCCTTTTGTTTTAGTGTAGCTCATACACAATATTATTAAGTGTCACTCTAAAACTTCTCGTTTAGTATTTCAAAAATCCATAAATAAAACCATGTCACAGACTCTGCAAACAAATTGGGGAAATGACAAAGGAGTAAAATAAGTGGAGAGAAAGTTTAGGACAAAAGGCGCTCCGACGTCTTCTCCCGCCTCATGTGTTAATGCTCAGTCAAGCGCAAAAGTTAAGAAAAATTAAGCAACTTCCCAACCATTTCACTAAAAAATTTCTTAGCGCGTAGGAGACGCTCTCAGCAATTTAGCTGTGCCCATTTCATCCTCACAAATTCAAGTGAGAAGCATAAGACTGGGTTTGGTGTGCATGTAGACACACAACTTTTTTTTATAGATGCTTCAAGACAAATTCTGCGACAGGGTCTTTGTAAAAGTGATTCTACACATATTTTTTTGAGAATCTTTCCGTTCTCGAAGGTAGAGGAAAAGTCTTCTGGAACAAATGTTGCGTAATAATGAAAGCCCTGTACCGTGAGTAAATCTGGAAGTGTAGTTTCTACCTCTTGAAAATGAGAGTGGGACCAACATCAGCATCACCAAGACTATACCTATTTCTGTAGATGTTATTGATAGCATACATTTTTTTCTACTTCTGTGACCTACCCAAAAAATGCAAAAAATTACTAGACTGGAACCTGCAACTTTTTCTTCAAAATTTTGTGTAGTAAAGGAGGTTGTGTAAAGGGAGATCACGGGTACATAATGTATTCTTTCCGGACACTTTTCTCATTTTCAACTTTTCTTCGTGTTGGAGGAAATATTCATTTTTTAGAAACTCACGATTGGCAAAGAAAAGCCTGGTTTTTTTTGCAAAACCCACATGACATATTATACAGGCTTAAGTTACTTGTCCGAGCTACATTTTCACATAATTTTTTGCCACCTTTTATCACCAGATGTTTGTTCACTGCAGATACACAGAAGATGGAAGACATTCCAAGTGCTTGCTCGAGACTCTCAAAGGTTTTCTTTAAAAAAAATTTTTTTTGAGGACGTCTCGCCCAGCCAAACTGGTGTAGTGCTGACGGAGGTTCAAAACGAAATAGTTTGTGTGATTTAATCAAATTTTTCAAAGTCAGAGACACGCGAAAAAAATTAAATAATGGTTTTGTCAAGGTCTCGGCTACGTACACCAATTTATTATGTTTTATTTCCTTCAAAAATACATATGCCTAGTATTTTTCCACTGGTTTGAACACGTAGAGTTTCATATTTGATAAAAGCATGACACAGAAAATGAAAGACATCGCGTTTCCTTACATTTTTTTCTGGAGGAGAAAAAAGAATGTACAATTATGTCGTAGTCGATATGACGGTATAATAAAGAGCAGAAACGTTAACTTTGTGTTAACTTGTTTACGGGAGCACATTTAGGCCGTATGTAGTCCTCTCTTTCCTGCATCAAGCTTCATCATTTTCAATAGGTCGAAAAGGAATAGACTGAATTGTTGGAAAAAAATCTTGCCGGATTCATGAAGGAGAAATGAATTGTCCTTTGGGATAATAACAAGATCTTGAGGTGACTCTTATCTGCGGACATTCGTAATTCTTTTTTCAATCCTTCCTCCGGCTCAAGGAAAAGGTCATCAGCGAGAGAAAATGTTTCAATTTCCGTACAAAATTATGTGGACAATAGAGAGATTCTTGAGGCGAGCCACGATGATCTGCAAGAGCCCGTTATCAAATACAAATATCTCTTTGAAAGTGATCATTCCTCTTGTGAAAAAATGAAAAAATAACAACATAGAATATTGTTATATGAACAATTTCTTTTATGTACATAGTATATTTGGTAAAGGAAATACATCGGTCGATGTAGAGGGATTATTTACAGTCCTCTAAAATTCTGGAGAAAGGGCACATTCCAAAACTTGATAGATATCTTCTCTGCGGTCTGGTCAAGAAGGAAATAAAGCACAGAAATTGTGTTGTTGTTAGGCAAAATATTCTCGTCCAGTGAGCCATGTTTCAAGTAGGAAATGGATACTGCAACAACATCAAATCGCCTTATGTAATGGAGTTTAAGAAATTGAAAATAGCAAAGCCAAATTTTGACATGCCGTCCATGTAATCCACTTTTTTGCATCTCATTTGCTCAGTCGAGAGGTTTTTTGGCCTTGATCTCCGCATTTTTCGCCGTTGTGTTTAGCAGAGCAGAAAGAAGAAAAAAGTTTTATGCTATGGCCACTATTATTATCCGAATCATGATGGAAGCTGTGTGGTACATGTGCAGTCTGCGTGGAAGCCACAAAGCGTCGAGGCATTATTTTTAGTGGATTAAGTGTGGTCCACAGTCCATTATTCGCTGGTACAGCCGCTGACCATATCTCCAATTCCGCATAAGGTTTTGTTTAGCCAAGGAGTGACCTTGGACCTCTCTTCTCTGCATCCAATATGATATTCATACGTAATTCCTCATTCATCTCATCATCGTCATCTTCAGCTTATTCATGCTAATAATAATAGGGCTAACAGCATCTATGATTGCTTCTTTACGGTTATCTCTAGCGTGAAAACGAGCGATTTCGTAATCTTGGTGGTCCGTGCTTCAGTGAGTCAACGAGAGTTGACAAGTTGCAGTTATTCCTTCCCCATTTGCTTGTCACATGTACTAATCGCTGCGTGGAGAAAGTCTCTTTTGTCGTGGAGAAGAGAGGATGGTTGGAATATGGCTCTGTCTAATGGACTGGATTTTTTCTGGTGAAGGGAGGATCTTCCAGCTGGAAGATGAGTGACAAGGGAAGAGGATAATGTGACTTTGCTCTAATAATTGCATATCTGCATCTCTTTCCAGCAATAATAGCTGTGAGAGGATGTTCTTTTCCTTGAGGGGAATATCCTTTTGTTATGAGAAAACATGATAAAATGTGACCTTGCTCTTTGGTTTGGCAGCCAAACACGAAGAGATATTAAATTTCGAAATGAGCTCTTTTCTCTTTAGAGCATAATTCTTTCTTTCTTGGGTCCCACTTTCTTCATTATTTGGGCTTGATAAACACTAGAGTGTAGCTTCGAGCGTCCCACTGCCTAGCTTTCAAAGAGTTGCAGCGTTGTGATATGGAGAAAAAAAGTACTCATGAAGTGCTTTCCAGGTTGCCCTTTTCTGATTACGACCAAAAAGCTATTGGAGATTTTTCATGAATGAGTAACTCGTTGACTGACAATAAGTCCATATTCCATTTTGCGAAAATGTGCCACTTTCTATGCAAATAATTCATAATTTGAGCTCTCCCTTACCACAATATTATTTGCAGTTTTGGGGGAAGATTTATTGCATGCACGTCAGCTGACATTTTCCCGTCTCTTTATTTCCGAGTGGAAGTTACAGCAAAGTAATAACGATATCTTTATTTTTGCTCCTGCCCACAAAAACCATTTACTCCGAGATGAAAAGAATTGAAAATGAAAGAATCTCGTCTTATTTTTGCAACTAAATTCCTGTATAGATTTTTTCTCACAGACTTTTGTGAAAGATGGATGTGTGAAGTGGCCTTGGGTGAAAGTTCAGCATGCCACCTTATTTTCATTTTGTGCAGACTATGCTCGCGCGTAACAATAACCTATCAAATATCAGCTTCCACATCAACGTCTTCCCAAGGAAAAT
>JAHZMY010001418.1:0-14236 GCA_027743915.1 Seira sanloemensis | reverse complement strand
AGAGACAAGGAATGATGTGCTCAGGTCTGCTGCCCGAGATCGACTGTCCATTTATTACCATTATTCATCTTTATATACAAATATTACAGGTGCATTCCTTGCATGCGGAGAGTTCGTTGCTCCTCAGTCAACCCCTCCCTCATGACTCTTTACATTTTAGAGAGATTTTCTAAATTTAGTACATATTAGTTAAAGCTGAAAACAATACCAGTGGAGTATCTTTGGATAGATAAAGTGCTCCGGTGGACGAAAATGTACATACATATTACACTCTGTGTGTTGCCAGTACTTGACTTTAAAAACTATCCGGGGAATAGAAACTTTTTTCACTGCACATAGGAAGTGAAAGTTTACATCTAACTAGATATTGGCATACAAGAAGGAAGTTAATTTTCCTTGTACTCTCCGTCAAAATTAGATTTTTTGTATTAAACCCTAAATACACTTGCCATTTTCCACAGTGAAAAGATTCACTGTGAGATTGGTTCTTGCAGCAAAACTGTGGAATCTCAACGTGAACATGGAAACAGGTTTCCACGGTTTCAGTCCGCCATAAATTCACGCTGTGGTATACAGTCTTCCCTTGCCAAATATGTTTCAGCGTGAATTGTTTTTGTAGGCCTTGTCGGGAAGCAAAAGATTCTGAAGCCAATTTTGTTCCAATAGTATACATTTTAATTATTTAAAAACTAAAATGAGCGACAGTGAAGTCTCCGAGGACGAGTTACTCACAGTTTTATTAACTAAGCGGTTGTTGGATAAGAAAAAGCGAAAAAGGTTGAGGCGCCCAAGACGTTTTTGGGTCAGTGATTATTTAAAAGATCGTGATTCAAAAGGCAGATTTGCTGTCGACGTAAGTTTGCCAATACTTTCCTTGTCTATCGTAGTCAAAGGATTCATGTACAGCAAATTAATAAAAAATTCAGTTTCCAGACATGGTGAAATCCCCTGTCCANCCTTGTCTATCGTAGTCAAAGGATTCATGTACAGCAAATTAATAAAAAATTCAGTTTCCAGACATGGTGAAATCCCCTGTCCAGTTCAAAGAAAATTTTCGGGTGTCTTATGAACAATTCAGCGCATTACTAAAATTAGTAGAAGCACGGTTGGCTCCCAAGGTCGACACAAGACCGGACCACATAAGTCCTTCCCAGAGGCTTGCGTTGACATTGGGGTAAGTCTATCAACAGGCTAAACCAGTAATTACGGGACCAATTATTCGCTTAAAAACTTTCTTTAAAATATCACAGATTTTTGGCTTCCGGAACTTTTTTTCGTCATTTGGGGTCTTGCTACAGAGTTCACAAGACATCTGTAGGAAAAATTGTTTCCGAAACGTGTGGTGCTCTAATTCAGTCGTTGTGCAAAGAGTACATGCCAGTAAGAAAAAATCAATTTAAACACGAGAAATTTATGCAACTCATATTAAAATGGCAACTTGTTTTATGCAGATTCCAAGCAAAAACCTATGGTTAAAACTGTAAACGTGTGATGCTTTAATTCAGTCGTTGTGCAAAGAGTACATGCCAGTAAGAAAAAATCAATTTAAACACGAGAAAATTATGCAACTCATATTAAAATGGCAACTTGTTTTATGCAGATTCCAAGCAAAGACCTATGGTTAAAACTGTCAAAACGACACAATTAGTTTGTTATCCAACCGTTGTTTCCCAATTTATACAGTCATTATCATATTTGTGTTTTTGTCTAGGGGTTTTATAGTCTTGTACTAATGGCAGTGGCTGATGCGGATTATAGATTTATTTATATTGACGTTGGAGCCTATGGAAGTGAAGGCGACAGTGGTATTTTTCGTGGGAGCGCCTTTGGAAAGTCCCTATTTAAAGGGGATTTGGACATTCCCTATCCGAAAAAGATAACTGGGACCTTCATCCCCTACTATTTCGTTGCAGATGATGCTTTTCCGTTAGACAAGCACATTCAAAAGCCCTACAAACCAAAAGGTCGAAATGATTTGCTGACCTCGGAAGAGCGAATATTTAATTATAGGTACATATATATGCAGTCACTAAATATTTAGTAGTAATACCAATTTAAGCATGTTACTTTTTATAAAAGACTATCAAGGGCTAGAAGGACAGCCGAGAATAGTTTTGGCATTCTCTGTGCTCGATGGATGTGCCTGGCTAGGACTTTGTTTGTTAGCCCCGACACTGCTCAAAAAATTATAACGGCTTGTTGTGTGCTGCATAATTATCTGATGACAGTGGCAAAAGATGATTATGCTCCAGCAGGATTTTGCGATGTCGTTACGGATGACGGCGAAGTTTTGGAAGGCATGTGGAGATCAACTATTCAGAGTGACGCACTCTATTTTAATGATTGTAATGGAGCTGTCGGTGGTCGCAATTCAAATAGCGGTAAAGAAATCAGGGATTTTTTAAAACAACATTTTAATTCTGATGAAGGATCGGTGGCGTGGCAAAGAAGAATGGCTCTTTTTGAGTAAAATAATTAATTTACATCTTTCTTGTTACATTCTTCTCGAATTAAGCAAATAAAACGAAAATTCAACTCCTCAACCACATTTTCAGGAAGATTTTTCATCATTCGGTCCATGTTAGAATACATAGAATGATACTTCAGCTCAGACTTGTTCGATTCAGCTCTCATCTTTCGAAGATCCACCAAGGCTTGAATAGATTCTGCAATCCGATCATCAGATGTGGGCTCAGAGCAGAACTTTTTTGGCGCACGATCCTAAATATATTTAAGTTTAAGACAAATGCAAACAAGGTCATTAATAGTTGTCTTACATAATTGTAATTGGTGCCAGACGCTGCGCGTCTCTTCAAATCTTCATTCATAGCAGAAGTCATTTCACAGGTTGCTAATGATTTGACTGGAGAAGATTCAACGTCAATATCAATTTGCAACTCGGTGTCATAATCTGGCACTTTGGCTTCGCCGTGGGTTGCGTCTTTGTCTACATCGGTTGAAATCGAATCCATATCCAATGACGAAATGGTACTGTTTGAATGTCATTTTGTTAGGATGACTTTTTTAATGGGCTAAAGATTTAAAAAGTTTGAATATTACCGTCGGGATATGCCACCATAAATAAAAAACTTCATTACATCCCAAAATTTCCATGTTTGAAGAATCTGCTCATCATTTTCGCCACTCCATGCATCTTCGCCATCATCATCAAGAACATCGGCCGAATCACCAGATTTGCCCTTAGCCTTGTTACGCTTGTAGCGTAGGCCGTCTTTTAAAGACTTCCATGCGTCTTTGCAGTGCTTGACTGTTTAAAATGTTAAATGAATCATGCTTGAAGTTTTTTAAAAAATGTATTAAACTTCATATATTTACCATTAGCACTAAGGTCTTGACTAATTGACTCCCAGGCGGCGTTATGACAGTCGTGACGTCTGTACTTGGGGTCGTCTATCTTCCACAGACACTCATGCTTCTCAACAGCCACTGCCACACTTTTTCGAAAAGTGTCGGTAATCTTTTGACAAGAACCTTTTTTTCTCATCGGAGCCATATTTAATTATATTAATATTTACACGTGATTATATAACCAAACAAAATATACGCCGAATGGGTTAAACTTTTTTGCTCTCGCAATCGTGAAAAATTATGTGCGTAGTTCACGCAACAAACTCGGGAAAAATTAATTTTTCACTCGAATTTTCCCGCTCGGGAATAAATTCGCGTGGATTTCAAAAACTGTATACTGCAAGGTGAAAAGTATGGGGATTTTTTCATTTTCTTGTTTCCACGGTGGAAAAAGGCAAGTGTATCTGGGCCATTAGAAAGAATAAGATTTTACTTGGAAACACGAATACATACTTACATTAAATTGGATTACCCAATGCCAAAGTTTTTTAGTTGGGATTTGACAATGAAAAACAACAAACACTTTGACTTGGAAATAAATGGGGATGAAAGATCTTTGAAAACCCTGACCGCTTTAATACTTTTCCCCGAAGTAGTTCAACAACGTTCTAGAGTTTACCTCTTACCTCTTACTTTGATCAGAATATCTCAATTTAATTGCTAGAGATTCTTTTCAGCACGACCTATGTATGTAATGCGTTGTCCTTGCTCTGTTACGATTTAGAAAACATTTTATGTTTCTTTTTTAGGTTAATCTAGCATTCCTGCTCAATATTCTCCGAGTTCTGGTCACAAAACTGAGGCAATCCAATTCATCCGAGACGCAGCAAGCATTGTAAGTTCAAATTATAGTTTTTTTCTGGCATGAAGTTTAAATCTTTTATTATGCATTACACTACACGTATGTTCATTTAGGGTTATATACATGTGCTATAATTTAATTTTCAAAGTTCAAACCGCGTGCAGAGAATCACGTGAAGCTCAGTTTTCTCCAAGATGCATGTCATTCAATTTTCGCTAAAGTTTGCAATGTGACAATTTGTTTGGCTTGATAGGAGCGCAGGTGAAACAGTTATTGTTACCTTCTTCATCTCGTCGTCAAGTAGTAAAGTCAAGCAATGCATAGAGAGCCTGTTTTTTACCTCTCATTTTTACATGGAATCCACGTTCATACCCAATTCCCATGTCATAAAAGATAACACCAATGCTAACTGCGATTGACGTAAATGAGACCGACCTGTAAGGGCTTTTTGCCCAGGGACAATACGAAAAAATGTAGTTTTCTATTTTATTTACTTTCTATTACTTTTCCCTCTGTAGACTCAGACATCCGAATATTTTGTCCAGGGAATTTTTTTTTGCAAGGTGTTGTTATACAACTCTTTTTGTATATATTCTCTGGCTGACTGGAAGTGAGGGTGTTCCCATTACCCCGTTTGAATTTGCCTTTTCTCCTGTAAAAAGAGGAATAAAGGTTCTCAACCTTGTAAAAAAAGGTAGAATTAAAGGAGCTCGAACGAGTAAAACCCTTTGCATATAATACGGGCTAAAATAATATTATGAATTTTTATTGATCGGGAAAATATTCAGTCTGATAAACACGCGCCATGTAAACGGATTGATTGGGGGAAAAGTGCTGAAAACAAACTCCCCTCAAACTTGAGCCAAAATATGGGCTTCCATTCACAATCAATTATAGGTTGTGGTAAACAGGACCAGAGTAAAAAAATAGGAGTTCTGCCTACGCAATATATATAACATGTCGACTTCACTTTCCGCAAGCACTTTCCCCAAGAAACTTATAAAAATATGGAGGAGCTCTTTATTTAAAAATGATTATCCAGCCCAGCTCTCAAAACACTTTTTGCGTCTTTATTGTGGTTTGGGAATTGACATGAGTGCCAATAAAATGCAGTGAACTAGTTACGACGGAGTTATGTAAGGAATGCTTGATGCTATCTAGATTTCTCTCTTTTTATTGCAGGAAAGCTGTAAAAGCAGCATTAGTGCTGCTGCCACTGCTGGGACTGACGAATTTGCTGAATATGCTCGATGCTCCTTTGGAGAAATCGCCGCTTCAGTTTGCCCTCTGGTCCTATACTACTCATTTACTCACCTCAACTCAAGGATTCATTCTGGCATTCCTCTACTGCTTCCGAAATGGGGAGGTAGGATGAAATTTATGAAGAAGAACGTTTTTTTTCTCCCTCTCCCGTCTTTCTTAAGACACGAAATGACTTTTTTGGCGAATAAGCAGAAAAAAGACGTAAAATGTAGCTTGACATTGTTTCCACTATCTTCTGGAATGGAAAAATAAGAGAGTCTGAGCTCCTTTTGTTAATTTTGTCCCCTTAATTTGTACCATGTTGCTGAGCTTTGTTCTGCTTCATTTAGCCCCAAACACAACATATTCTTACATCTTTCTACACATGCAGCTTACACGTGTAATTTGTTCCAAGGGCTGTAAACACATTTGTACATATATAATACGAATGGTACAGAGTAAATACACATATGTCTGTTGTGAGAAATGATAAATTCATGACATGCCCTCACAATTCCAAGCAAGCACAAATGAAAAACAAACAAAGAGTCCTATTTTTTATATGTATTTAAGTATTTTCTTTGTATTTGTAGGCGACTCATTTTGAGTAGCTTAATTAGAGGAAGTGGAGCAGTCTGCTCAAACAAGAGCTTTATTTCTCATGCATGATTTATTTTCATATTAGGTTCAACTGGCAATCCGGAAGTTTGTCCGTCTCAGGATCCTGGGTAATTCAAAACACATCATCCTGGCAAAGAAGCCAATTCCGTTGTCTGCATTAGATAATCCCTCACTTTTCAATGCCGATTCAGGAGGCGACTCACAAACAGCGAACATGAATCAGAGCCAACGGACAATGACGAAAGTTTCGACTAGGAGTGTGCACATCACTCATAATCAAAATAACCATCTCATGCACCAGCGACAGAATCCAACAAAGATGCCTCCGCTTGTTGTGCGCAGTTATAGCAATGGGGTTCTGAAACAGTCCACGGTGAGAAGTGATCCACAAAGCAGACCTCACCATCATCACCCACATCATCACCATCATAGTCATAGCCATCATCATCATCATAATTATCGCAGAAGTCAAAATAATGAAAGTCAATATAATGATGGGATGCAGCCTCTTTTATACAAAAATTACCAGTATGACCCCAATCTCCCATCTCACCACCCAATGTCCATGCCGACGACTTCCCCCTCCTCTGTATTCTACCACAATATTTGCAACGAAAGTAGTGAGAGCAGTAATGGGAATGCTGCAGGTGATGTTGGCAATTTTAGGGGCATTGTGCAACACCCACAAGATCATCATAGCAGTTCACCTTGCTCGAGTCGAAGGAGTAGCAGATTAACTCAAGTGACTGACTGGGGAAGGCTCATTCCAGACATGTTTCGAAGGCAGACCTCGTCCGAGCTCCAGACTGATGATGTCTTATCAAGGCAAAGGGAAAGAAGCAAAAGTAATGTTGGCATCATCGATCAAAGAGTCAGGGACTACGGTGAGAGTGGAGCGGAGGAGGAAGAGAATTTTTCTGAAGAAGAGGATGACGATGATGATGATGATGACGAGTTTGTCTCTGTCGAGATGAATCCCGACAGCTTGGGTAGTCCATATCACCACGAGATCTGTAAAGTACTCAATAACGACAAACGGCAAATGACTATTACTTCCAACCATGAGAACGATGATTTCGATGATTTGGAGGATGATAATGAGGAATCAGTGCAACTAGCAGTGGAAATGATGGAAAAATAATAAAAGGACTTCCATCTTTCTTGATTAAAGTCATGTACCTATCTACTTTTGTTTTACAAGTACCTGTCACAATGGTTTACGTGGAAAGCGTCATTTACTATACGGGTAAAATGTACGACTTTGTATTATTGTGAGTGTGAAAGAGAGACGCTCTTCATTGTTCTCCGGCACGTTGATTCACCCAACCGACTTTTGACGTTCACATGGTGCAAACACGCGACCAGCTTTGGGCCAGAACTTTGGGTTTAATTTAAAGAAACGGAAAAGTTTGCTAGTGTGACTGACGCAACTGTAAGAAATTTCATGAATAGCGATGGCTGTTGTTGTCCCAACCTTCTCATATTGACCGACATTATTAATACATCAGATTGTCTTCGCTTCTCTCCCTTTGATTTCTCAAACGGAGGTAATACGAAACGTGGTGGAGGAGCTGGAACACATTGCCAAGAAATAATGCTGGCGTCAGATTTCCATTCTTTTGTTATCCTAGAACTAGAAAATACATATAAATATGCAATGTCGCATCGAAAAGATATCCAGTTTCGTTGGCCAAACAGCAGATAGTGGATACATTTTGAGTTTGGAATGATGTTGTAGAGGAAGAAATAAAAGAATTTTACCAACATACTTACATAAAAAAAATCCAAATTATTTATTCATTGTTGACCAGTCATGTGCAATATTCCAAGGTCAAATGTATTTTCATAACATAAAGTTCATATATTTTTTCTATATCATTAACCCAACTAGATACAATACGACAGCAAAACATAATATCACTATAATATTATCTTCAATAAAAAGCGGCAATCATTTTTAAAACAAGTAGGTGTAAAAATTAACTAATAAAGGTCTTCATGAGGAATATAATAACCATGAATATTACTACTGGGGTGCGAAAATTGCTAATATAGTAATTAAATTATTATAATTCATTAAACCTTTATCCTTGCACAATTCTTGCCTTATCCTTGCAGCACCTTTATCCTTCCAAATTACAATTAGTCCTCATCAGTAGACGTATATTCAGAGTGAGAGTCATCAGGAATGTAGCCATCGTCTTCATACACGTCGAAAAATTCTTCAGGGAGTTGCGGAACCTCTTTTGCTGGTGGGACATCTTCTTCATCACCTTCAAATCTCCAATCTTGCAGAACTTCACCGCGGATGAAAATTAGATGGGGCATGAGCCGCCCGATAAGTGGTTTGCAAGCATCTTCCCAATCATCATCTGCCCTGCGGGGCTCTTCTGCTCGGCGAACTAGTCTCCATTCTCTTAGTTTTTTCCTTCTCAATTCGCTTCCTTTCTTTCTCCTCCTCAATATTCTTCATCCACTGAATATTCCATTCGACGTAGTTCCTGCGCTCAGATTTTGTCAAGCCTGGAGGGTGCCTACAAAGGAAAGCAAAAATGATACATTGTTTGAAAATCAAGTTGAAAAGTATTTCTTAAGCTCGTGACAGATTTGATTTACCTCAAAATCGGCCTTTTCAAATCATTCCGGACATCTGCGAAGCTGAACGTAGGGTTGGTGGCTTCGTTCCAGTATGCTTCATCGTCGTCGTCATCTTCTTTCTTGCCTCCTTTATTCCAACGACCAAATTGGGCCTTAAGTTGGGCAGCAAATCGTGTATTCATGGGCTCTGTTGAGACGGAACGCGCGCCTCCTAAAGCTTCGTACTCCGCCTCCATCTCCTCATTTCTCTTTTGAGCATTCTTCATCTTCAGGTCACGGAAGGACCAAAAGTCCTCCGGAATTGCCTCCCAGTAATAATCCTCGGCTTCCCGCTTGCGTTGGCATTCCTTCGTAGATTCCTCCTCTGGAATCGGCTTGCCCGGATATTCTGCCCCAAAGTAGCAGCCGATATGAAGACCAGCCATCATCTTTTCCACCTGCACTTTGTCTGGAGCAAAATCGAGCAAATTGGGCTTCATTTCGATGCCTCCAAGTTGACATGCGGCAATCAACTGGTAATCCCAAGCAGTCTTCCGGTCGGCGCAACGAGCTTCGTGGAAGTAGATCTCAGGGGCTTCAACGAAATGCTGCGGATTGTACTTGCAGCCCAAGGTTTGAATAGGCTTTCCAGCGTTAATCCGCGCTTGTTTCCACGTATTCCTGTCAAGCTTTGAGATGGGTTTCCCAAAGGAGACGCCTGGTTAAAAATTTAGAATGAATATTAAAATGTATCATTTATGTGTAGCACAATATTTTCCGAACATTTCTTTTTATAAGTGTTTTAATACTCACGATACGATATGGTTGACGTTGTATGGACAGACAATAACGTCGGACTCTTTACCATCGCCAAGGTCCCAAAGCGTGGGCGGTGGGAGAGACGAGCACCTCTCATCCAATGCCATCTTCCAATTTTATGCAAGTTAATAAAGCCTACTTTTTTTATTTTCAGGTCGGAGAATATCAGATACCAATTTTTTACCTGAAAAAATATCTACTCAGAATCCGATGAGTTATGATGAAGTTGAAGTCAAATGGCTTAATTTGCGGGTGTCTAATATCGTTGCCATATTTTATGGGCAAATGTCTTCAAAAGCTTTAACCTTAAGAAATTTAGCTGAACTGGACGGCTATGTTGGCTGTGATTGTATTTAAAACATGAATACTTTAGATATTAATAAGAACAGACATTCATGGAAAAGCATGAGACCACAAAATAATATGTACATGCATCCCTAAATACCTTGTATGCTTTAAATACGTTTTATGGTTCATGCGCATAATACCTAATATCCGTCCCTTTGGCCATTGAGTTTTTTTAATAAATTGTAAAGTTTGGCAAGTACTAAGGTGCTTCATCGCTGACATTTATATACGGATGATATGAATAAAAACTAGAAGCAAAAAATGAGAATGAGCATTAATTAGCTCAAATATGATTGAAGTCCGTTAATATAAAGTTCGTTCTTTACGTTTTTGCTGAACATGCTTGGTATAAAAATTATACGTTATTGTGAAAAAAATAACGTTGGAGGGGACAAAATAGTGTACAATAGGACATGGTCATTGATGTAGAAAAGAAAATGCAGTTTCTCCACACGGTGCAATTTGAGAGTGCTCAGTTTTCGACGTCGAGTCGAGTCATATTTCTCGTGCCATCCGTTCCGGTTGAAATGAAAATTTAGGATTGCTGGCAGGATCGAGTTTTGTTTCTTTTTAAGATGTGCCTTGGCATAGTTTGAATTTAAAGGTCAACCCCCGCTTTGCATATTTGCTCCATAATACATTCCAGTAATAATATAAACGAGTTATTAAAACATTTATTTTTCGGTGTAGACTACAGTTACACAAGAAAAAAGTACATTGCAATTTTTAAGTCTTATATAATCTAAATTACACACAATAATGACAATAATTATCAAGATGTTGTGTGTGTTTTGAAGGACAATGGAATTTCTTATGCTTATTCAGCATAATGCAGTCTTATTCTCCACAGAGATTTATCACAACACCTACGCTAGAGTAAATAGCGTCGAGTAGAAACGTTTTCAGTTCAAAGCCACTTGTCTTAACATTAAGCAAAGAAACAGTGTCGGCGTTGCCCCACTTACTTTCACCTACTTTCATTTTTTCTTACTCAGGATTATGTAACTTGTACACAACATCATACAGTTTACTTCGGATGAGATAAGAACCGCAGACTATTGCCTCGTGTAGACTCATCTTTTCATCCTTGTCCAGGTCAGTGACTTGCAAAATTTGCTTGGCATCCTTCAGGGCGTGATGGATATTTCGGGGATCAATGTATTTCTGAAAAGAGCAAAAGTTTAATAATAATAACCCTTTACACCTCTTCAGAAAATTCAACATTATCATGAAAAGAAGCCATGGGGTAAAATGAGACAGCCCGTTTCCAAACACTAGATTGGGCACAAGAGGCGAAATTACATTTCTATCATGGAAGCCATCTAGGAGAGGATTAGCGGAAAATCGAGTGAAAGCTGTAGTTGGTACCAGCAGAACTTTCTTTTTATTTCCTTTGTGGGTTGCTGGAAGGCGCCGGTGTTAGCTATGCTGAGTTACAGGAGAATGGAGAAAGCAAAAGAAAAGAAGACATTTGAACTGTACGACATCCCGATAGTCTTGGGATGTAGAAAAAGAAATTTTACTAAAACTGATAGAAAGTAGAAATTTGTTTAGCCGAGGGATTCTTCTTTCTCCCCTATGCAAAGTATAAAATTTGCCTATGATCATAATATACGGTGGGTTGCACCAAACTAAGCAGCATTTGCTTATTTATGCATATGGCCACGTAAATCCTAAAATATGAATACAACATTGATACATTGCCATACCTTTCTCCTCACCTATGCCGACTCATTCTAATATTCTAAGCAGCATTTGCTTATTTATGCATATGGCCACGTAAATCCTAAAATATGAATACAACATTGATACATTGCCATACCTTTCTCCTCACCTATGCCGACACATTCTAATATTAGTTGTAAAACACGATCAAAATTGGTGAAAGTAAAGCAAAAAATTCTCTGTGTGTTTATGTAGAGTTTGAATGCATAATTTCATACTTTCTAGTCATTTGTGAATAGCCAAATCGAACATAAGACAATAAGGTCATCAATTTTAAATGCTCATTACATCTGAACAAAGTAAAAAAAATGTAATTGCGGATGAAAGCATAGGTATATAAGTAAGCATAAAATAATTGAACTTTTTATATTTTCAATCAGCCAATCAAATAAAATAACTCCTTCAAATCAAATCCTAGTTTTAAAAAAACATTGAAAAAGCATGACTTTTCCCAATCCGCTTCCCATGTGCCTCCTGATTGACTAAAGAGCAAGTAAAGGTTTGCTCAATTTAAACTTTCCGATAAGCGAATACAAATGGACAAAAAGCAATGGAAAAGACAAGCATTGAAAAGAAAATACAATCAGAAAGTGAAAGACAATTTGTTTGAAGGTAGGCTTGACGAGGAGAAATCAAAGCCTCCAAGCTTTCAAAATAGCTTCCACCGGAAATTAGACTTTCTTCTAGTTTACACTACGTCGCAGTACTTTCTTCGCCTTATTTTATAAAATGAGTTAACAAAGAGCCAAAAGAAAAAAAATGCTGCCTAATTTCCTGTTCATTCTACTCTGGAACAGTTCATTTATGATGCTGTTGCTTTTTTAAACAAATAAAATGGGCACGAGCATTCCTTTAGTTCACATAAGAAATGAACTGTAGAAATCAAGTAATAATTCAAAACAACTCCATCAAAAATCGTTTTATTTGCTGCATCTTTTCGCCCAGATAATTAATTTAAATTTTGAAAGACAAGCTTCCAGAAAAATGTCCGCATTGTTTGGAACGGTGCAAGTACTACATCGCAAAGGAATACTAGACGTAAAAGAAATGAAGTCTTGCAGGTCCTTACCATTAACTCCAGTCTACTAATTTTGTCATTCTTGTCCGTGTCGATAATAGTGAAATCCTCCCTGTACACCTTATCCACTCCTTCAGCCTCCCTGTAGGTAGTTTCAAACTCTGATTTCTCAATACTAATTTTCTCATTCTTGTCCGTGTCGATAATAGTGAAATCCTCCCTGTACACCTTATCCACTCCTTCAGCCTCCCTGTAGGTAGTTTCAAACTCTGATTTCTCAATGATCCCATCTCCGTCCAAATCTGCGAAAAGGTAAGAATAGGTTTTAGCGCGTCATCATCATAATTACACAATCCTAAAACGCCCCGCTTCCCCACATTCCTTTGCGCATTCCGCTGCGCCAAAAGAGCGAGAGCCACTACAGACATAATCAATTTGCCATTTTGCTCGGGGAAACGAATTTTTCGTTTCAAGAGGCTCTAAATACGACCTCAACAACTCAACGGTTGTTATTCTTGGTTTACGTAAGCACCAAAGCAGAGAGGGAAAAAACGGTATACCAAAAGTGCTGAAAACATCCGTGACAAGTGTCAAAAGCCTCGTTGGAGATGCCTCGGGATGCTCTAAAGATAAAAATTCATCCACCGTTACAAAATCCGGACTGTTGTTTGCAGCTTCCGACCAAGTTGCCTCGAGCCGTGCAATTTCCACTGTGAGAAAAGAGAAGGAAAAAATCAAAATTGATTTTCAATAATGGTAATAATGACATGTAACGCTACTTTAATGGGACACAATGCACTTTGATTTTGTTTATTCAATTTAATACAATAATGGAGTGGCACTCAGTGAGAAAAAACGTTTTTCGAGATGCTGATTCAATACAAAAGCAGTTTTCCCTTCATTGTACAAAGTCAGAGCGATTGGCTCGCATCTCCCACCGCGTGTGAAAAAATAGATGCAAAAAGTCGCCGTATCATGATGACACTGAAAATAAAAGATTTTGATGGAGAAGCAGTCAACAACAAATTTCAATACGGAATTACTTTTTTAACCTCTTAAGGAAATTGCATAAAAATTCCCTCCATTCTCTTCGCCTTTAAGCACGTTCTCAACAAAATTTTGTATTAAAAGCGTATTAGTATTGAAAATTGAAATGGCAATTTGAAAAAAGCGACGCAGTTTTTGTGGTTTCACAAATGATCGTGAAGGAATCTTCAATCAAGCTTCTTGTACCAGTGGCTTTTTAACGGTAACTTGCCAGGGTTGACTGGCGATGATATATGAACCTAGCTCTGAAAAAGGTCCATTTCTCCCCGATAATTACGGAATATTCGATTTCCCACAACAGCAAACTATCCTCAACAGTATTGAACACTCAACCAAAACGTATTTTAAAGAAATTAGCATGATTAAAACCGCAGATCAAAACGGATACAAGTGTTGTGAACTAACGAGTAATCCCCGTGTATTGATCAGTTTGTAAATGGAGCGCGTAGAAAAAGCGTTGGTCACTGACCAAAAGGACCTTTTTGCTTTGCTCAACCTTTGAGAAAAGCTGCAGTTGCTCGAATGTTTAAATGCAAAACAAAGACACCTAATCTAGCAGACAAGTAGACCAGGTCTCCTGGTTCGTGTTGTGGTGGCCTTAATCCGAGACATTACTGACCACATCGGATTCCCTTGTCCTTAATATGAAGTGGTTGATTAGACTTGTC
>JAHZMY010001417.1:0-13447 GCA_027743915.1 Seira sanloemensis | reverse complement strand
TCCGTCTCCAACTAATAAAATAAAAAATGGGATCGAGAGCTCAAACTTTAATGGCTTCCGGGAAGATTTTAGTGAAGGCTTGAAGGTGAAAGCAATATAAAACTTTTTCAATACTTGCTCCTGCAGCAGCCAAGAATGATGGGAAATGACGATTAACGATGTTTGACATTCCCCCAAAAATCAGAGAGAGAGAGAGAGAGAGAGAGAGAGAGAGAGAGAGAGAGAGAGAGGAGTAAATGCTAATGTCATTAATGAGCGCATTTTCAAAGCAGCCTGTAAACAAGTTCTGTATTCTGTGTTCTGTATCATCATAGGGCCACGTCACATTCATTATACAAAATTGTGAAGAGCCATCAAAAGTGAAATGCAAAAGGGAAAACCTGACGACTCCTGTTTTCATCACCGGTCCACCAGAAAATAGTTGTGTGTGGAATTTCCGACTTTCCCCACTTTCCCCACTGACAAAGGGAAAGGAAAGTAGGTATTTCAGGCATTTCCCGTGTTTTGAGGCTGTCAAGTGCCTTTGTTAAGCTAATTAGGGTAATTGAAGACGAGGGGAAACGGGATATACTATACTGTCTTCGGGAAAATGAGCCAATATGAAATTTTAGAAGGGAAATTTCTAGCTTTCATTATGTATTTTCCAGTATTTTTTGGTGGTATTCACCAAAATGAATTTTCCAAAAAAAAAATTTTGATCACTATATTTTGAATAAATGGTTGGTTGGCACTGGCAGTTTAGAATTTGATTTTGCGGAGGGTGGGAAAGCCGAGGCTAAAATTGTAAATAAATATTCCTGACGATGATCTCTCGACCGCGGCTGCAAACCACAATCATCCATTATTTTGGACGATGATTTCCACCGCATGCCAAAAAGGGGCAACGGAAACTTTCCCCATTTATTTTTTTAAAAAATGGTGAAACAAAAGTGTGCATAACGAGTAGCAAGGAAGCATGGAAAATGAAAAGCCAGAAATAGAAACAAATCTCCAAAGACTTGAACTCCACGACATCACAGGAAAAACGTTGAAACTCGTAGTAAATAAAAAAAGTTTTGTTGTATGACCATAAACTAGTGTTGAAATCAGGGAAAAACTTAAATTGGTAAATACAGACGACTATCATTTCGGACCTCAGCAAATCCTACAGCTGCTTGAAAAACTGTCCAAAACTCAAACGAAATACATATATACATACAATATAAAAAGTGGGAAAACTCTACGGCTGGGGCATTGTGAGACAAATAATGTAACGCATTCAGCGGACGTTTTGGCCTTAGGAAGTTCTTTTTTAGGCATTCTTGGACTTTCTCCATGGAGGAAGCGTCTTTCCCTTCCACTGGGAAAAAGACTTTGTCTGGGAAAATCTTAACACTGACTAAAACTCATATATTTATATCTGTCTCCGCTTCAGTGGCACCACCATCATATTTAAATGTCAGAGAAAGAGTGTTTGAAGCTAAATCGGTCTGACGAAGATGGACATTCTCATCAGCCGGGTGAAGCAGGCTGTGCTTAATTTTTCGTACATTTTTTCACTACAGAGATCGCATTGGACAGAGACTAAACTATCACCGACGCTGGAATTGTTGAACATTTTTTGTAAAATCAACGGGAACAACCAGAACCGCTCGGCCATAGCCGAACAAGTCAAATTAAAGTCAAGTTAAACTTGAACTATCTGTAATAATCAGAATGACCTTAAATTAATATCTACTTAAAATTTCGAACCAAAATCTATAATAGCACTCAGAGCTTCTGTTTTCGAGGAAATTTCTTAAAAATCTTAAAATACCGATTGAAATTATCAGTCGAAAGTACGCTCTCCGGAAGTTCCCAGCAATCTTATAACACATAAGTTTGACGACAGATTTTCTGCAAATTTTTCATTTACAGCCTTGCCATCGCTCCATTGCTAAACTAGATTTTTTCTGAGATCCCGGCCCGGAAATTCTCTCGTCTGGCAATGGCGTAGTTTAGCCACTGCCACTACTCAATGATATGCCTCAAGGACTTGGTCTTTTCTGTGACTGATATTTCGATATTCGCTTCCGAGACTCTACTCTGGAGAATAGATTCAGTCACGACTCATGAGAATGTGAGAATTAACGGGGAGAAAGTACACCGGGAGAAAGTAAAAGAACTCTATTTATTCAAAGGTCATAGAGCACGGAGTTCTCTTGAACTGTGTATCCTCCTGATTCTGAATCTGAAAGCTGGATGAGTTTTTCTAAAAAAATATAATAAAACAAAACTCATATTCCCTGGGGACAGGCAGCCAAATGACATTTGCTGCTGGGAAATAGAAATGTATTCGAATTTATATAAAATATCCCTTTGCTTCTCTCCGCAATTCAAAATCTCGTTTTCTTTCTTCCCGCTGCCGGAAGTTGTGCAGGGGAAAGTGAATGGGAAAGTGGAGTAATACAAACCAATATCCTTTCTTTTGACTACTTACTTCCCATTGTTATTATGTGAGATGAAAGTGGAGTTGAATAAGAGAAAGCAAAAAGGGAAAGCAATTGTCCTTTGACAAAAAGCTTTGACAAGTTGTGGTGAAAGTATGGATTTAAATGCTGTGGACTTTTGATATATTGTTGATGGGATGAAGAAATGAGTTTTAAAAACAGGTTCAAAGATTGGATTTGTGAATTGTATGGTAAATAAAAAACGTTTGAGTTGAAATCTTGCTCCAAAAATTTATTTCCGAAATCTCAAATGCTCAAACAATTTAAAAAGTAATACGGATATTGATAACAACAAGTTGGAAGTTGAAAAGGTATAACAGTCAGGAATAATTTATTAAATATATCACGGGATTTGTTGGTGAAAGGTGAAATTTAGTACCTCCCTCTTTCCCTGGAGAAAATAGTGTAGGTTTGATTCTGATGATAGGAAAAAATACCTGTTTTCACTCTCAATTTTTTTGCGTATTCCAATCACGTCTCGTACGTGAAAAAGGTGCAGGAGAAAGGCATGCTCTTTTGGCTTTGCCTCACGTCCACCTGGCACAAATGTTTCGGTGAAAGTTTAGCCATCTCCGGGCTTCGGTGATATTAATAGAGCTGAATATGAAAATAAACTATTGTTTACCTGTGTACCATATATGCAATAGAAATCCATTGCTATCAATTATCATAACGGGAGTTTTTAGATGCATTACATGCAATTAGGCGCCGCTGTTTCTACCGCCTACGCTTGTGTTTTCGGGGAGAATTTTCTCTTTGATTCAATTTTACAGTAATAAAATTGAATTTCCTCTTGTTGATTCTAAAGGGGTGGATGCGTTCTGTTTAGAATCATTATTTAAATGTCAGCTATCTGTACTCGCTCACGTACGCAATATCTCATGTTTTTGTACAGATGTATGAGCAGCCTTTGTTGACTTTGAAGATAACAAGCATCGGTAAGGAAGTCAGATATATATACGGAGCTACGTGGGCTGTTCTGAAAGTAATGTTCGGACTCTGAAGGCTCTTTGTCTTTATTCGATAGATATTTAGTGAATGTTAAAGATTTTAGTGATGTTTTGTAGAATAACGGTTTGCCATTTCGGTGGTATCTCAATTATACCTACATGATGTCATATACATATCTATACATATATAAAACAGGAATACAAATGCAATCCATTTTTGGGGAATCAATAAGGTTTAATTTTATTTAGCAAATGCCCAGCATTTAATTTTAAAAAATGAGTAAATATTTAACGTATAGCTGTGATTCAAAAAATTGCAGAATTATTTACCAAACGTGCTGGATCAGTGCCAATGGTATCAAAACGAATATTTTTGAACTCAAGCCGAAATCAAAAATCAAATAAAAACTACCGAATACGTTTTTAACTGTAAACTGCAAAAGAATTCAATTCACGGACACAAAACGTTTCAAGTTTATGCCAAAACGTTCAACTGTGAGTATCCATAATCCATACGCAATCCTTTTTATATATAATCACGGAAGAGATATCAATAGTAAAATTACATACATCAAGCCTAGGCACTACTTTCAGAACAACCCCCGCATGTCGCATTTGACTTTCTCTACCTTTTCTTCATCATTCCTCCTATTCTTCAAAATATTACATATAACTTAATGACAAACATGTCTCTCCAAAACCAGCTCCGTGAGAAGAGAGAAATCTGCCCCAGCAAAAATTCTTGTGAAGCCAAATAGACAGTTACATACATACATACATACATATGCACATCTCGAACAAATTGATTCCTGACATCCACCCGAAGTAGATAAGAATGGGTCCCTGTGATGTGACCCAGTTGCACACGGCACACACACACTCTCATTGAATTTTAATGAAAAGATCCCTCTTGTCAACATGTGCTCACTCAAGATATGAGATGTTGAAGGGATTATGCGGAGGGAATATGATACCTTTTAATTACAAAGGCAAATACACAATACACACGTGTGCATGCAAAAGTGAAGGAGAAAGCTCCTCACTCCCCAATACAATATCATATACTGTACATATATGTAGCTACTTTCTCCAAGTGAAAGTAGATCGCACAAGAGGTAATCACATTTTCAACCAACCTCTTAAATCAAATTTCCTTCCGGGCGAGAATCAAAATCAGCCTTCCTACGTCATTAGAATATTTTGTGTGCTCGTTTACCCTTTTCTTGGGAGAATGTTTTGAGCATCCGCAAACTCAATTAGACATATCCCATCACAAAAGAAAATGGGAATGATGGGCGATAGTTAACATTGTTATGTATACATATATCTTGGTTTAATTGTCAACATAATTGTTGCCTGTCTTTGTTTGTTCCAGTGCTTTCTCCTACTTTCTCCGGGGTGCTTCAAAAGTAATAGACATGGTGCTGGTCGGGGAAAGTCTTGTTGGCGGAAGCGGAAATGCTAATAGACAGTGAGTTTTTGGAGATTTTTGGAGATTTTTCGAGTTTTTGGAGAACCACATACACATCTTGTGAGTTCCTGGTGCTCATATCTATTACTACTCGCCTGAATGAGAGGAAGGAAAATGCTTAGAATTACGGCAGCACAAAAGGAAATGAGTCTGTGAGATGTGAAATGAGAGTGGGCGATGCTAATTGAAAGAATGCTGTAATAATGAAGCTGTCTTCGGTCGAAACCACAACTGTCATGGGCATCCTGCTGAAGCTCGAGGCGGCGGCTGTGCTGTGGATACTGCTGCTCTGCAGCTGGGAGGCCGATACGAGACGTAAGTGAAACCACAACTGTCATGGGCATCCTGCTGAAGCTCGAGGCGGCGGCTGTGCTGTGGATACTGCTGCTCTGCAGCTGGGAGGCTGATACGAGACGTAAGGATGTAGAATGTTGTTGTGATTTATTTGGAATTATTGGGCGCTTAATAATCAACTAATAAGAATGTAAGGAAGGATTGGATAGCGTTGGGTGAAAGTCGGAGAAAGTAAATGTAAAAAGAAAGGAGGTTTTGTTTTTGCTTTTGTCTTTCACATTTTTTTCCGTGGACGAAAAATCCCCTCGTAATTTTTATTCAATGAGGAAATGGGCCGAAAATTATTTTAGTGACACGAAAACTTTCCGCGTGAAAAATTTCTCCCAGCGAAAATTTTTTAAATTATAGGTCGTCGGTTGGAAATTGTTAAGCAAATTTTGAATGTGTTTTGTCCTATTTTTCTAAAACACATGCTGGTTTTCTCCCAGTTCAATCGATGAGACGATGCCAAAATATTTGCTTTCACAACTTTCCCCCAACTATAAAATAAACTCCATACTCTTTTTTGATCGAAATGTTTTCCAAAAAATTCTATCTGCGGCACGAAAATGAAAGTTTTTTTGTCTACAAATTTTTCCTCTCGTAAAGTTCTCCTCCAGCAAATTTTCCCTTCCGAAAATCATTTGGTAAAGGATTATTTCAAGGAATTTTATAGCCCAAATTTGAAGTGCTTTGTCCCATTCGTCTAAAATATATATTCTGCCTTTCCCTCCATGAGCATTTGAAAATAGGCATGCTTTCACCGCTTTCCCTCACCCATGTTATGCATTGCTGCTGTCCATGTTACTTAATGTAGTCCGCACTTGCTTGAAAGAGTGCTATAGCCGTTTAGCCTTGCGTCGCATGCATCTAACCATTTACACAACACATGCGTTGCGAGGGAACCGCGCGGCTAATCGGCTATAGCACTCTTTCAAACACGTGCGGACGACTATATGCAATTTGTCAAAATCCCGTCGCAAAAAAATGACGCGTTATGGGAAGAAAGACCCTATTAAAGACACTTGGCCTACTTTTACTTTACCCCATCAAAATTTCATATCGTGTTTTCATTCACCACGAGAGTAGCTTGGAACTGGAGGAACTGTTGGAACTTTCATTTCGTAGCTTGAGGCTGTGCGAGGCAACAAGACTGTCATCATGTCGAGATCATTCCTTGTCAAGGGCCATGGAAATTCACTATTCACACGCTATTCACGCTATTCACAACCACCACACACACTTCCTCACAGTCTTGCTCCATTGATAATGATGATGAGGAGGAGAAAGTTGGATGCATTCAGAGAATGGAGAAAGTGGATCTGTAGCAATTGTAGCAGTGAACGAGTAAAGGAGCATTAATGGAATGAAAAACGGCGTGTTTTGTATTTCTCGGAAAGTTTTTAGTACTTGTCAACTCCGATTAATGTGAAAAACTAGATATGTGTAGTACAATAGTAGCAGCTGCTACTACTACTTTTCACTTTTGGGAGATGGAGAGGTGCATATGTATACCTATGTAACTTTTGTACAAATTGTAGAAATTCGGAATGGCCCAGTAAAAGTAATTAAGGTAATGCTGGATGAAGTTAAGGCGAAATTGTGTTATCTACTAGAGGGGTTTGCTACAATCGTTTATCTTCATTTTTGGGAAGATAGTATAGGTATTTTCGGTATTTGCAAAAGTCGAAGTTATAGGCATATGGTGTAGAATGAGAGAGAATATTGGTAAGGGATGATCCATAAAGTACGTAACGAAAAAAACGATTTTTTGACCCCCTTCGCATGTCACACTCTTATACATTGTGGGTAGAGTATTCTTACCATGTTGTGTTACAAATTGTCAGACCCCCCTCCCCCTCGGTGCGTCACGTACTTTATGGATCGTCCCTAAAATCCTAAAGGCAGATGTAATTAATAAATAGGTAGATAAATAGATCTGGGGGCAGATTGTCTGCGACGGACTCATTTTTCCTGTTTGGTGGTGATTTTTCAATCTGAGTGCAGATCTGTAATTATGTAGCTAGTACAGAAAATAGACCAATAGGAAATCTAATAAAGAGATTATTCTTATATAGAGAGCTTACTTATACTGGGAGTCCCAGTGGGATGGGAATGACGTTTTTCTTGAAGAAACGTGCAAAATATCCGTAACTGGCCAAAACGTCATTTTTTGATTGCATTACATTTTTCGTCTCACAATGCCCCATTCAATGAGTTTTTTACAATTATTATATTGTATACATGTCATTGGGGTTTTGGCCAGTTTTTCAAGCAGCCAGGTTTTCTCGACGTTCAAGACGGTTTTCACAAGCTTTTGCTGGAATTTAATAATATTAGTTTTTCCGCAATTCCAACTTTCCAACCCTAACATTTTTCCGAAAAAACACATGTCACATGTAGCCCTATAATAGAATGTCCGTAAGCGCATTTTATACTTTCAAACGCGCGCGGAAACTGCGCGCTATTGAAAAACAATTTCAACATGATGGTTTAATGGAGTGGTTAAATGACTTTTGCTCCCGAGTGTACATAAGCATACGTAACAAATTCTACTCAGCTCTGGCTCCAAATTATTTGTGTTTCAATATTTTAGACAAAACCATAAAGTTATTGGATCCTGAATTACATCAAATTCAGATCAAATTTTTACACAAGTTGTTATCCCTTAATTATTGATGTCTGAAACAAGAATCAGTCTTTTTACATATGTATGTGTGTGTATTCTCCTTTTGCTTGTCTTTCAACCAGCTCATACCTATCTCCACCCAAAAAATCTTTTTCTAACTGCATTCGACTCCGAAGCAAGTGAAAGTGAGCATTTCTCCGGTTGAACTCTGAACCTGTAATTATACATAATTTACAGACTTCTCCAGCAAAAGATTACTACCATTTATCTTGATCACGCACGTGTCTCGCGTGAAAGCAAATTCACATATTTCGTATACATATCGCTTTCCACATGTTGATTGTGGACACGGCGATTCCTGTGGTTTTCGGAAATGGACCCGGCATTTTTTAGTCTTTTCGATAAATGGACAAGGCAAGTGTGCATCGTTGTTTCGAAAGTGAACAAGGCAATTTTCGGATGAAAAGAGTTACACATTGAAGTTTTGCAAATGATGCAAGGTAAATTTGATGAACCACCACTATAATCACAAGTTAGATTGGATATATCACACAGAATACAAAACAAATATTTTAAAGGTACAAAAAATTACGTTCAACCTAAATGCATATCTCATTGCATCCAAAAATTTCATTGCTCACATTTTAAAGAAATGTAAAAACTTGCATTGTCCATTTCCAAAAACCACAGAAAAGCACCGTGTCCACAATCAACATACGGAAAGCGATATATACTTTCATTTTCTGTGTAAGTGTACATGGAACAAACTACAATCCAAGAGCACTTTTTATAATTTACAAAACTCGCTTTGGTGAAAGTTTTTCAAATCCTAGGGAAAACTGGGAAAGTGAGGAGGCTGAAATTAAACCCAAAATTTTCCAGTTATACTAAGGACAAGCTTTACACTTTTTTTCTGCCGAACGCCCACGCATACTTACATACAGTGCATATATATACATGGTCACGTCACACCAGGCGTTTTGTTACTTTCACTTTCGTTTTTCCTTTTGTTTTGTCCCTGTGCAATGTGAATGCATGTCGGAAAGTAAATTTTAAAATTGCATGAGATTTGAGAAGATGCTCGTCTCCGTCTCGGCATGGAGAAAGTGTGCATGGTTCGTGTCCATCGGGAGAGGAGGAAAAAAGTTTTCGCATCCCTCCCCATTATCTTTGGAAATAGAAAGTTTACTGATTAGAAGTGAAAAGAGCGTTTTTCACAGCAAACCTCTTTTTGTATCTCGTCTCTGATTGCAAAAGTCTAAAGTGGGGATTAGAAGTAGAAGTAGGTATGAAACTCATTAATGGGTTATCATGACTTACACTTACATATGTACGGTTAGTATCCGAGAGTAGATCCGAGAGTGGAATCTTTCTCAAAATGAAAAATTACTGAACGATCCCTTTCCTTGTTGATTATACAGATACGTATACATATGTGTACCTAAGCAAGAAATACAAAGTGGTATCATGATCATGAGTCGTGACCACGCATATATTTCTCCTTCTGTCGGGAAGCGAATTTTCAAACAAAACTTGATTAACATAAATACAACTCACAAGACTCCTTTTTAACGAGGAGTGTTTCTTTCTGTACATCCATATTTTCCCCATGAATAGTAGTGTTGGGCTTTTCCCAGCCATAGCTTTTTTCCAGTGGGACAAGAAAAACAATCTTCCCGGGAAAAAGTTCAAAACGTCTGAAAAACTGCCAAAAACCTCCGCTAAATGCATTTCGTTAATTGTCTCGCAATACCCCCACCCCCACACAGTTAGTGGTTCCCCATGGGTAAACTGTGTAAATGGTATTAGGAGTTTTGGACAGTTTTTGAGCAGTTAGGCTTTGGACGTCCAAAATGGTATTTACCTTTGATTTTATCAGCATTTGCCAATTTTGGTTCTTCCCCGATTCTTACTCAAGGGCGTCCGCCCATAAGGCTTTGTTCACGATAGTTTATATTAGTTTTAAAAATGAGCTCTAGTTTCAAAAAAGAAAATCAACAAACAGATATTTTTACTTTTTGTTACCTAAAATCAAAATTTCCCTTAATCATTTGGATAAAACACACTTTCTCCCTTCAAAGAAGCACATACATACGTAAATGAGAAAATTTGAGCCAAGATAAAGCACGGTGTGAACAATTTAGGTATTTTTTACACTATAATTGCCTGTATCAATACAATTGCAGTTTTAGTTAGACCTGCAGGGCAGACGTCTAAGATAATATTTCCTCGAAAATTTTTTTTGCTGGCCAAATTTAAAGACACAATAAAAGTTTAAAGTTTGAAGTACGGACGTCAGAGATAATACATACGTCGAAGTGTGAGGTTATAGTTATAAGCTCTGCCCATCCCTGCATAATAAGAAGAGAAATAATAATATGTCGTCCTGAAATGAAATTTTTTTTTCATCACATGTTTCGGTGGTGGGTATATGTACTACAACCATGTCCTATCGTACATGTACATGTCCGCACGTTCCAGCTCCAGCTTACGGTAACGATTCCTCTTTGACAAGACCAAATACCTGACTTGACTTCTATATCTGTTTTTTCCTCCCTGCCAAAGATGCGGGATTGAAAGATGAGATGACAAAGCAAAAACTAATTTGCATTTCTATTTCTTTATTTATCCTTCCTCTCAATCCCAATTTCTCAAACTTTCCTCCCTTCAAAAATGTTCAAATGTATATGCTGACTCCGTGCGAAAAAAGGGAAGAAAATTTAACTGATTTCCTCCAAAATTCTTCCAATGATAAATACTTTTTTCCTTGGAGGAAGGGAATCAAAGGAGGAAAATGGGGAAAAAAAGTAAATCACAAATCACAAAGATTGAAAGATTGAAATGAGTAAAGCAAACCAAATAACAGCCTTTCATCTTTATTTTCTCACAGTTCACACGTAGGTATACCTAAAGCTCTAATAGTATTGAAATTGGAATATTTTTAGCAGCGTTTGCAAAAAAAGAGAGAAACAAGACATGAATTGGAAGAAATCCTTCCGGTAACTCTGTCAAAGAGGTGTTTTGGTATTTCCTCGCCATGGAAAAAAACCGTTTTTAATGGATGAACTGAGATTGGAATGAGAGATGAAAGTGATTGGGGAAACGAGAATATGCATTTGGTAGGATTTATTGGGAACATTGGAACACGTCAAAATTAAAAATAGCTCACGACTCGATGAGGAAATTGAGGAAAGTAAATTCCACGTCAAAATGTTTTCCAAAACGGAATCGTCTTTTCTTCCCTCAAAAGAAAAAAAGCTTTTTTTGGCAATGTGAAAGTGTTTTTAATTTAGAGGTCAGAAAAACATGTTGGAATTTATTGAAAGTGTAATTAAGATTGATTAACATTTAGCATTTTATTTTAGACGAAACTTGGATTGCGTAAAAAAATGGCTTGTTTGTAGAGAATTATTATTCCTTTCACTATGCAATATATTATTTTAATACTTTATAGAAAATGTTTGCAAAATATTAAGGCTATAAAAATATTCAATGTCTGACAAAAATTTGCTACCAGAAAATTCATAATTGGCATGCGAAAATAGTTTATCCAACTCTAGTCAGTTCTCATATCTCATCTGCACCAAAACTTATTTTTATTTCCTCCTCTGCTCATAATTCAGAAGACTTTGCAAATGTTATACTTGTGTTTTCTCAATCTTATATTTCACTACTTTCCCCGGAGGATTTTTTTTGACAGCCTTGTTTTGAAAAGTTCCAAAAGCGTTTGTCACGCTTAAATTGTTGACCTTTACATTTCCTTTCAATATCTTCTGAAAACAGTCATTTATGTGAAAGCCCAGACGACTAGACATTCAAAGACGTCATTACCATCAAAGGACGAGGATTACCAGAGAGAAAGTCAGTCTAACAAATTTGAGCTTAAGTACATAAAAAATACACAAAACCAGATATGTAAATAAACGCTCACACACGCTCATTCTTACTTTCATCTTAAAACTATCCAAATCAATAATAATCAAGTCTCGATGAATGGTATGTACTAAATAGTATGTACTTTAACTAACTGACTAAATTACTCAAGGTCTTTACTCTCGTCTTAGCCAAACAGAAGACACTAGTCATACAAGGGACTGTTTATAAATTACATCACACTAAAAATCGATTTTTCGACCTTCGTCGTCTCCTCCACGACACTCTCTCATAAATTGTAGGATAAGGGCATCCTTGCCATGTATTGCCACAAATCGTCTGGCCCCTCTCCCCGCGGTGACATTATTTATGGATAGTCCCTAAGGGGAAAAACAATTTCTTGTTAACACCAAAACCACGTAACTCGTGTCAGTGTCGTCTGCTGAAGTTTTACATTATGTGCATATGTATACATACATATGTATGCTGACTCACTTTTTTCCCTCGAAAGATTATTATTAACCTGACCTGAATCTGTCGTTTCATCTGTGTGTGATTATGTGACGTGACAATTCTTAGAATCTGCTTTATTTTTCTCATACACATACACACATGAGTAGAATTTTATATGGACTTTTTGATCCGATGTCGTCTTCTGTTCAGCTAGAAGATTAATAAAATACGCTCTTTGTCTAATGGAAAGACATCTTTGTCATCCAGAGAGAAACTGGCTTCATCTTTTGGGTGAAAGCGGATGGTGAAAATCGTAGGGAAACACAGAATTATTGAATCCTTAGGGTCTGTAAATTTTTCCCCGGAGAAGGTTTCTCCCTGCACTTGGGACAATTACATAGAATTTCTTCTCGGACACTTTTTTGTAATAACCTATATTTAAAGCTTTGCCATTGATTTGACTGTCTGCTTGACTGCTTGATCTGTTAAAAATAAAAGGAATTTGAGTTTAAATTAATTTGGTGCACTTTTTGAGTTCCTTACAGAAGTAATTGCCTCGTTCTGTTGCATGCGTTTTAAAGGATATTTACTTAACGGAAAATTATGACAATAAAATTTTGGGTAAATCTTCTCAATAGGCTCTATGAGCAATGAAAGGATATTTCTCGGATTTTTTAAATTCACAAATGGAAATTTTACGGGACCATTTATCAACGGGGAGCTTTCTTTGTGGGAAGTTTCGGGCATCCCTTTATCTTCAATTGTGAAGTGTAGTCAAAGAGTATATTTTAATCACACTTGAGGGCTATAATAACAATTACAATAAAGTCTGTAGGATGTTATCCTCCCTAACGAAAGACAATTAGAAGGAGAGTCTCACACAAAAGCGTATAGGTGGGACTCAGTTCAGCTAAAAATTTCCGGTGAAAGTCTTATATACGCTTTCTCCCACTTTCACCAATGTCTATTATAGAGGTAAAACAATCCTCTGAAATCATCGCCGGTGAAGCGTGAAACCTCTCTTTCTTTTAAATAAAGCCACTTAAATCATGGCTTACTTTCCCCGCAATTGTCACAAAATATGATCTTTTTCTACACATTTTTTTCTTCTAGAAAATGAGAAAGGTTTTTCTAACCAATTTGATTCTTTTTTTCTTATCTCCGCAGGGGAAGTGATCGGCGAGAAGGTTGGGGCAAAGTGCGACAAGACGTGCAAGGGCCTCAACATCTTCTGCAATCTGACGATGAAGGAGTGCCAGTGTCTCCGAGA
>JAHZMY010001416.1:0-11577 GCA_027743915.1 Seira sanloemensis | reverse complement strand
GAAGCACAGCTTGTAAAAGCGGTACATTAAAAATGGCTGAAGTGATCCACTCCTCAGAACATGACGGGATTCAACCAGGTCTTATGCTATACCCACTAAAAACTTTTGAAATTTCTTCTAGCTGCAAATGAATTTTTATAGGATTTACATTGTCCTGACACAGTTTCTGTAGGATAATTTATTACACTTTTTCCTCCACAAGCATGCCATTTATGCATTTTCCATATTCCAAATCGTTGGTCTTTTACAGCCATGTACATATTTCGCGTCGTGAGTCACGACTCGTGACGGAATTTACCGGTGTAAAGGCAGAAAATGATACAAAAGAGACGCATTTGCCTCACTTTAAAGAATGAGAGTGGTTTATGGAAATTTAGTGTAATATTTCTACTATTCTTCAATTAGAGAATGGAGAATTGCATAAAATATGGTAAATCTTCCTGGAGTCCCGTAATACCAGTTTTTCTTGCTCGCTCGAGTCGCTCAAAAATGGACAATTTTCCTATGAAATGTGCTTTGCTTTCTCTGATGTGGCATTTATTGCATAATATTTATTTGGGGATATAATTGAAAAATCTTTGCCTAACTCTTAAGCGTGTGTTGGGCGTACCATTTCTCATACTCCAGAGTCACTTGATATTTGGACTCATGAAGATGGGAAGAAGTCGTGCGGTGTATTGCATTCATACATTATGATATACATGCCAATGACTTAATGTACCATTAATTGTGTAGCCACACAACTCCTACGCCTTTTCTCCTTACCACTTACTTCTGTAGGAGGTGTGCAGGAAACTGGCTTGCCAAAATACACAATTGTTAATTGATGAAAACTTTCAACGACAAAATGCTGAGTAGTCCTCTGATATTATTACATCACATAAGCAGTGGATGTTTATAAGACGGTAGTTTAATATCTATTGGGCCCATACGGAATTCCTCCCTGTCATTCCATAAAAATACGAGGAATGCGAGGAATCACGCATTTTTACGAGATGACAGGGAGGAATCCCGTATTTTTATGGGATGACGGCGAGGAATCCGAAGAAGTCATCCCATAACAAAAATACGGGATGACAGCACCTGGCCATGTATATGTATATTTTACGGAATGACAGGGAGGAATCCCGTATGGGCCCAATAGGGCCTTCCCTACCTTCTAAGACCTAATACAAATATGGAATATATTATATGGTATGGTGGTTCTGGCCAGATTAATTAAGAAGTTCTCTTCATTTTACGCCCATTTCATTTTCTCAGAAAAGTGATATGAAAAGGTAAAGAATATATGTGCATTCAATTTGCAAAGAAAATTAACGTGAAAAGCTTTAGCGCAATGCATGTCCACTCTCAGATATTCTACTTTTCTGAGAAAAGATTTCGGGCAAAGTCGGAAAACTAAAAACAGTCGGTATTTGTCCAAAGACCTAATTTGAAATTCTTGAGGGAAAGTTGGGAAAAAAGTGTGCTTGGGAAGATGCTTAAACTTTTCTCTGTCATTTGCCACTGACTTTCAAAGACATGAGCAGATTACATGTGAAATTGTGAATACAATTGAATAGCTTTAGTAGACCCTTTCAGTGGCTGCAACAAATTGCAAAAAAACGTCATGTTGGTATGAAGGATTGATAAAAAATATTCACCCATATTTATCATGTATCTACAAAGATCGTGAAAGTTTCATAAAACTAATGAATGACGAGCTGGTTTTTTGTAGAATTTCCTGGAAGATTAAACGCTCGCTTTTTTCTTTACGACCTTTATTCATCTGTGTCCCAGCCTATGTTTTAGCCTGAACTGTGGCTGTGTGCGTGGGCTATGTAACTGGAGCTGTGTGATTGTACAGGTTTATAGAATTCCATGAGCGGTATCAAATAAAAGCGCTTCATCTTCGTTCTCCTTAACGCAATGGGCATGGACATAATCTTTGAAGCCGCTTGTCGTGCCAAGAGAAAGTAGTGCAGTTCTCCAGGTTACTTTTGCCGAAGGGCGTTCTTTCTGTAACGATTGTATCAAGTTTCATACGGATCATTACAAAGGAAGAGTGAATGTGTCTAGAAAAAAGTTGAAATTAATGTGGCAAGAAGAAGGTAGAAAAATGTGTGCGGTTTGTATATTTTTTGTTATTCACGTTGGCAAATTATTGTGCACGAAAGGTTTTGCGCTGCATGAAAAGTTAATGCATTAACCATTTATTCAGTTGGGTTTATTCTTGGAAAGGCCCAAAATATTCTTGCACATTTTGTGCAAAAAAAGACCCAAAATGTAGTTTTTAAAATTAGGTCGGTGCTTACCAATTATCATTCAGTTTACAACAGGATCTCTGATCATTTCATGAAGCTTCTGTACTGATGAAGTTATATCCTGTTTAAAACCTCTTCTAAATACGCTACATTAATATATGGCTCACATTTCCCCAGCCATTCAGTTTATTTCATACTTTAGATGGCATTCGAGTTTTGGACAGCTTAGGTGTACAAAATAGTAATATATAGGCAATTTAATTCAGTGTTGTGTTTTTTCCCAGCCATATTCATTGCCGGTGAGATGGGAAAGTCCAAAATGTCCAAAACTGTCCAAAACACATTTCAAATTCAATTTGTTATTTGTCTCACAATGACCCAGCAATTCAGTTTATCCCAACAATTATAATATGGCATTGGAATATTGTAGAGTGTTGCGCAGATTAGGTTTGCCAATGTCAAAAATAGCATGTGCCTGGAATTGTACCGGTATTTATAAAATTTAGTTTTCTCCATCTTTCAACCTTACATTGACATTCGTAAAAATTATAGAACCTGGGACAGGAGCTACTCACATTCTGCGTTTTCTTCTGATATCTCCACTTTGTTTGGGTTACGCTTATAAGATTACGCTTATTAAGTTACGCTAAATAAATAAATAAATCTGTATATGTACTAAAATGTTAGCCAAAACGCATTTTATCCTTTCCCTTTGAAACTTGCAAAAAACATTTACTGTTGACTCGGGTAATGAAATGAATCTCTGCACCTTAGTTCATATTACAAGCTACCGCCATGAAAGGCAAACAAAACCCGATGAGAAGTCACCAACTTTATGGTGCAGGTCATTAAAATACTCATTCGCCAAGCGTAAAAAAATTATCTGATTTCGTTTGAGACATGTATTTACCGAAACCTAAAAATATTGTTAAAATGTGTACTTTTACATTTCCAATGTGTGTACCAATGTACCAATAATCAAATGTACGTGCTTCCACATTTGAAGGGACTTTAGATAGTAGTTTTGGATAGTATTGGCTTAATACATCCCTGTGGGAAAAATCTTTTCTGGGGTTAAATATCCCATTCTAACAAGTAAGCTCAGTTTGTCTGGCGGCGTTTCATGATTTATTTATTTATTTATTCACAACTTAAGAGGAGCCCTATATACATAGGTAAGTTAATCCTCTCGCATGTGGATACATTGCATACGTACATAAAAACAATGGAATATCAGTGATTAGTCAATTAAATTACAATTTCTTACAATATGGTCTATACATGAGAGATTACAGACATTTAAATCAATTGATTCTGTTTGTTGTTCATTTCGTTGTTGTTCGAAGCAGTAGTCAAAAGCTCTTTTCTTAGCATTTTTACTTGGTAAGGTTTTCACATCTTCAGGCAATGTTAGCCATAGTTGTTTAGTACTTAAACAAAAGGACAATTTCATAGCTTTAGCATTAACATATTCAGGACAGAAAACATTCACTCTATTTCTCATTTCTCTTCTATTTTCATCAATATTCTCTAGCAACCTTGAAAATGCATTTGGGCATTTACCATTTTTAATGTCAATACATATTTTTACACTTTCATATATTTGTCTATACTTACAGCATAACCATTTCTCGTCATTTACCAAAATATCAGTCACACTCTCATAATTATTTAAACACAACATGAACCTTGAGGCAGATTTGAACAATTTGTCTATTCTTTTTTGGTGGGTAGCCGACCCTAAAAACCAAACCGCTGCAGCATAATTAATTATAGGAAACACGCATGCATTAAGTATTCTCATTTTTTCCACAAAAGAAATGCGTTGTTTAACATATTTAAATTTTGATAATACTGACCAGACCTTTTTTTGTCACGTGGTTATATTGATCATCCCAAGTCAGATTGCTATCAAGATACATACCTAAAATTTTTAGCTTCTGTACACATTTCACAGTTTTTCCTCCAATATGCAATGACACAGCACTCATCACACTCTCTGAATTTTTGGAACAAATCATGTACTCTGTTTTCCCAACATTCAAGAAAAGACGATTTACACGTAGCCATTCATGTATCATTTCCAAGTCACTATTCAGTGATTTTGAGAGGCTGTTGAGGACCTTGAGGTTGCATTGACATTGCATCTCATATGCATGTGGTATTCCTTTCAGATGCATTTTAACTGCATTAACTGCCCTCAGTTAATGGCTCTATGTGGATACAAAATCTGTTCGACATTTTCCATGTTTAATGCAGCATCGGGTTTTGACAACTGCATGTGCTTCTTTCTTACTTTTGTATGACTCCATGCATTACCACGGTGGTGTCTGTGTCACTGTGTCGGAAATGTCTCGGTTTGTAGTATTAACAAAGATACTTTCAGCGTCACCTAGTATCATGATGGTCGGAAGATTTTGAGATGCTGAGATGTATGTAGAATAAAATAAGAAAAACATTATGAGAGTAATCTTAGTCAGCACTTTGGTATACCAGCATTTTAATATGACAAAATAAATGCTTATTAATGTTTAACGAAAAACTACTCTTTTTCAAAATGGAGGAAATAATTTTTGGGGCATTTTGAACAGACTTTGTTACTCCCAATTTTAAACTTGGAAAATTNTTTTCAAAATGGAGGAAATAATTTTTGGGGCATTTTGAACAGACTTTGTTACTCCCAATTTTAAACTTGGAAAATTAAAGGTTCTTCCTTCTAATTCAAAGTTAATTGTGGGGAGTATGGGAATGTGTTTGGGATCTGTCGATAGATTCGTTTTCAGGCACTCCATCATCACCAGCAGTTTGGTGAAGTGAATATATTTGAGAAGATGAAAATAGTGTGTACTTGGAGTACTAAATCAGGAAAAGTGAAGACTCTTAAGACTACTCCGGAATTCGAATTATTTCTTGACAGAATTCCGCAAATCTGATCGTGCCCAAGTAAATCATATTTTTTTTTGGTTTGAGTCCCTGTGACTGAAATCTACAATAAAACAATGCACACGGACTGAACTTATTGCGATGAATTTTTTAAAAGGAATTTAAATGAAAAACAAATCATTTGAGTAGCTTCAGTTATCAAAATGTGGGTAAAAGTACTTCTGACGCATGAAATCATGTTCTCTTTTGGCTATGAAAAAGCAGTAAAAACATAGAGATCATCAGGATTACATCCCTTTTCATCCCTGTTTCCATTCACGTATTTACAAGATGAAATATCATTGGATTTGGGAAAAACTCACATGAGTAAATACCAGTAAGCATCATTTTGGACGTTCAAACCTTCCAAAAAGCAGGCAAATTCCATTTTACATGTGCAGACACATAAGAAAGAGCATAAGCTGGCCAAAAGCGTCTTGAAAAAATGTGCAGATTTTATTTGCGATTCACAAGTCTGATATTCTTCTCATGCATTTCTCACAACGTCAAATGTAGCTGCGGTGATTGTGTATTTATTAACCATTTTGTGCTTCTTTTCGCACTTTCTTTCTGGCCAGCATACATACAATTTTGCATAACTTAAAAATTACGAATGAATGCCGTTTTTTGATTGGTTGTTTGCATTCAAATACAAGTTGGAGGTGGGAATAAGCATAAAATAGAAGTATCGTTGATCATTATCACCGTCTGTGATTCATTTTTGAACAAGATTTAATTGTTGTGTTGACGGTAATTATTTCAAGCCACAGGTTTTTCTCGTAAAATGTCCAAAACTGTCAAAGCAGTGTTTGAACAAATGAACCAAGTGTCATCCTGTCCAAAATAAAGTTTAAAAAGTCGTCTATTTTAGTTTGATATGTATGCATATTACTTCCATATACATAAGCATTACATTCATATTTACACAAATATATATTTATTCCCATTGGATATGCCTATGAGCAGGTTCCATCGGGTTTTTGTGATACAATCTTTGATCATTGTGACCTTGCGTCAGTTATAGTCTGTCATAGTTTAGTGTGTTATTATTTGGTCCGTCGGTCTTCACACATGGTTTCAAGTTTTGTAAATCAGTTTTTCGCAAGCAGTTTACTGCCACCTCATTAAGGAGTGATTAGATTTTGGGGCTTATCGGTGAAGGTTATTGATATACATAAATAGGTCACAATGGTCAAATGACAACGCGTGCCATGTGGGGTTTCAAAATGACGGGAATGAAGAGAAAAAGGTCGTCCTGTAGTTAATATCTGAACTGTGCCGTTAGGGAAATGATAATGGCCGTTAAATACGCTGCAGGTTTTTTGCTGGAAAAAAGTCCAAATGTTCACAACTGTCCAAAACTTCTGTATGCACTCCATTAATTTGTCTCGCAATTTTGAACCATTGAACTTTTCCCACGTTTCACATTGTGTAAATGGCATTGGAATTTTGGCCAGTTAGATTTTGGACGTCCAAAATCGCATTTAGGGGCAAATACAAATTTATTTTTCCCAATTCCAGCACTCGTTATTTGTTAAAATAATATGATGTGATATATGTATGTTACGTATCATTCGAAGCATCGTGGCATTCTGATGTTTTTAAGTTAATTTTGACCAAAAGTATCTGCCAAAAGTTCCAATAAATGCTCTGACCAATTTAATCCCACATGCAGTCAAACCATACAATAAACTTTTGGTGGCTGTGATGAAACAACGTAATTTAAGGACATCATAACTGCTTGTATTGTGCTGGCGGGCAACAATCGATAAGCCGAGTTGCGAACGAAATTGATGGGCTCTTTAAAAGATTTGTGGAAGGAAGCGAATCGAGACCTTCTTGGAAGGGCACTCATCTAACAATAACGAAAATACGCAGACAGAGGTCCATTAATTCATTTCCTCAAGAATCATATTTGTTCCCAAAATGTGCCATCATTCTGGATTTTTATGTAGTTAAACTTTTGAATTAAATAAGTTGCAAAAGTTTATACGGACTTTTTCTTTAAACAAACGATTAAAGGAGGTTTTTAATATTAAACAACTATAAACTGTTTTCATTATTATGTTTTACGCCATCGGACCCCGAAAGATTTCAAGTCGCATCTACCGTGCATCGAAATTTGTTTTTTTTGCCATTTATCTCGTAGTAGAATCGCACGTGCATGCATGCGTTTAGCAAACGTTTTTTGTATAATTTTTTTGAGAAATTTGGCACTTTTGGCCTTTCTTAAAAAAATGTTTTTCCCATCCCACTGGGAAACCCGAACACAAGTTCTACAAGGGCCATCATTGTATTAACCTTTGGCATAATTTACAAATTGATGTTTCAAGTTGAATTGCTCCGAGATGATCGACCAGCTCTAGAAGAAAATAGAACTCTGCGCACATTTTTTTGATTGCAGCCATTTTACAGTGATCAGACAAGATGCAAACTTAGGTTTTTATAATATTCAAAAATGAACTTTTGATTTTGCAGACAATGTCGCAGCATCCGAAAAAATGTCCGTTCACAGTGGCACGCAAAGAAGTAGCCTGGCGTCCCCCAGAGCTCTCTGGACAAATCTGTGGAATATCTTACTAGGGACAGACTCGGAGACTTGTGTTCGAAATTTGGAAAGCAACGGCTTGTACATCCGGAGAAACTGCCTCGTCCCAGCGTGCTGCCTCTACCCCCATTGCTGGAGGCTGAGGTGCCTCCGACCCTGGACTTGTGTGTGGTGGATTGCAGTGTGTTGGGAGGGACAGCCGACAATTACACGACCAAATGGTAATGCATTAACAATCTTAGATAATTTTCTATTAAGGATTTATAAGTTAAGGATAGGAAATTAGGGTTAAAGAAATAGTTCATTCCTCTCGTCCGTATGATTTGTTGAAGCCATATTCCAGTTTTTTGGCAAACAGAAAAGGTCCTATTTTAGTTTTTTGGAAACTGGTAAATTACATAAAAAATGAAATACATAAAATCAAAAACAGGTATTTGAGTTCATACAAACTTTAAAGTTATTTATTGCCATTTAATGTTTAATGTGTTATGTAACTTATACCGTTTGATTACTATTATAATTTAATTTGTCTTTTTCAGGCAAAAATAATAAAAGTACATAATATATAATAAAATAATAATACCTGACAATCTGCGCGATCAAAGTTTAAAATGTGTGGTGCATTTAAAAAGGGACATTGTTGTGATCCATCCTTTATAAATCTTACTCCTGCGTGGTGCATGAAAGTTTCAAAAAATTGTTGGTATGTCGTATCTATATCGTCATATATCTTACAGATTGTAGATGTAGATATTTTTAATTTTAATTATGTACACCCTGTAAATTAGGGCGTACCTTAAGGGCCAAGTATATTAAAAGCATGTGTAACGGTTTCCGGACGTTACGGGGGGTTCTATGGATTACTAGGTGGATTATTAAGGCCTTGTATGTGATTAGTTTTACTTCTCCGAAATATAATTAGACTGAAAATTCACTTCAATAGTTCTTCAAAATTAGACTGAAAATCACTTCAACAATGTTTTAATTTCCTTTGATGAATCAATTAATCAACGCACTTCACACTAAATTTAATGTTCGGTTAAAATTTATTTAATCAACACAAATCTATCTAAGTGCTCCAGATTAAATTACAATGAAATATTAACCTAATTAAACTTTAGAATTTAACAGAAGTACAATTAACTGAAACCTAAATTGAAACAGAAAAATCTTCGATAAAACGAGAGAGTTTCGCACTGCTCGACTTCTCACGAACTAATAATACCGCTGAGCTCGACTACTGCTATTTATAGCCTTTTCCACTGAGCTCACAAACATGCGGTCAAAATACATTCAAACTTGGCGCGCTCTCTTTCTCGTTTCATCGTCACATGGGAAACCTGAATCCTACATACTAAGCTTTGCTGCTTTACAGCTACGAGCTGCTTTACAGCTATGAGCTGCCTTGACCAAGTTCGTCAAAGCATGTCAAAGCAGATCAAAGCGTCAAAGCACCAAAGCACATCAAAGCATCAAAACATATCAAAGTATAGCCTATCCATGGCCCACCTATATAGCCCATCTATGGCCTATCTATAGCCCTAAATTTTCATAGTTCAAATTAAAATTACTCTAAAGGTAAAAGTTAGCAATAATCAAATCAACACTAAATCTACTTGGGAGACTCTCCCCTATGAGCTAGTAAAGGTTTCAAATTGATATATTAATTAATTTCAAAGTTATAAACACGAATGACCCAATTAAATATAAAGTAATGCATTTTGGTCCGGACAGGAATTTCAACATTACTCTAAATTGAGTTCCAAACAGCATGTAAAAAGGACTTTTTCTGTTTGCAAAAAAACTTAAATGGGGCTTTTACCAGTTTGCAAGAAATGAAATAAAGCTTTGCCAGATCTTGCGGACGATCTGGATCTACTAGTTTGGATAAATTTTCAAAGTTTTCAATGCTTTAACCCACAGAACCCTTATTGTATTTCGAAAATACTTTTCTCAAAATACATCACAGGTCATTTTTAAAATGAACATGGAGGTCGACGCTTGATGTTTTTCAGTGAATTATTTGTGGAGGCTGTTCCTTATCGAAAGTTGTCCCAGAAATATCGCATCAGCCCCATTTCCGTAATTTGGACTTATTCCGGAAATAGTGAATTACTTCGTCCCATAATTCTGAGCTTATATTTCAGCTCTGCGGGTCGTTCAATACATATGTCAAAAGATAGACAAAAGCATCAACTCGGGTGGTTTGAAGGAACCGTGAAAAAATATTAAAATTATGATATTTTACGAATTTTTGAAAATATTATTTTTCTGATGACTTAGTAAGTGTATGTATGTAAAAGTACAACAAATAAAACTATATGTTTTTAAAACTGTAATATCAGAATTTTAATATTTTTCCACAATTCCTTCAAACTACCCAAGTTGATGCATTTGTCTATCTTTTGACATATTGAACGACCCGCTGCGTTGAAAATATGCGCTCAGAATCATGGTACCAAGAAAGTACCAATTTTCGGAGTAAGTCCAATTTACGTAAATTGGGGGATGTAAGATTTTTTGTTTGTTTTCTGGGACAACTTTTGATGAGGAACACCCTGGGACCAGAACGCAAATCTGACTAGCGGAAGCCTTCACGTTTCGTCTTCGGATTTCTCTATCTGTGATTGGCTGCGATTGTTCCCAGCCAATCACAGACTGAGAAATCCGAAGACGAAACGTGAAGGCTTATCCGCACGTCTGTGACACATATTTCACTATATACCAATATACAAATTGGCAAATACACAAGTATACTAAACCGATATTCACGAACAAGCCATCTATAATTAGCAAAAATATGTGCCCAAATTATAAAAATGGTTTCACCAAGACCGCTTGCTCGTTACACTCCTTAAACATAATACCCGGCTAAACCGAAATCCCAATTCGAAGTTACTCAAACTTTAAAAAAAGTATGCAACATCTCATAAAATATTAACGGCTTTTGTATGTAAAATTAGACGTTTTTAATGCGTCAATGGGAATGTAAATTCTCAACCTAATCCGCAGTATTTTTAAATAATCCATAAACAAAATCAAATGTTTACAAATGTAAAAACTATTCACGAACAAGCCATCTATAATTAGCAAAAATATGTGCCCAAATTATAAAAATGGTTTCACCAAGACCGCTTGCTCGTTACACTCCATAAATAAAAACCCGGCTAAACCGAAATCCCAATTCGAAGTTACTTAAACTTTAAAAAAAGTATGCAACATCTCATAAAATATTAACGGCTTTTGTATGCTAAATTAGAAGTTTTTAATGCGTCAATGGAAATGTAAATTCTCAACCTAATCCGCAGTATTTTTAAATAATCCATAAACAAAATCAAATGTTTACAAATGTAAAAACTATCGCTGTCATTTGAATTTCAGTTAATAAGCAATATTTTGTCCCGTTTACAAAAATTTAGGAAATGGCAAAACACCGTGTGACACACTGTTGCCTAAGCCGACGACCACTACGACCTCGACTACATCAACTACAACAACAACTACAACAACAATGCGGACCCCAATTACTATGTTTCCCACTCCCACATCCCCTGAAGTGGGGAAATGCAAATGCTCTGAGCATTGTTGCATTTGTGTTTCCTTACAAGGTAAACACTATCAGCATTGTTGTTATTCCTGTACTTTTGAAGAATTAAGGGGGCAGGCCTACGCGCTAATTATTGATAACTAATTTTTCTTGTTTAGAGTCTACGTCTAAGTATTTAAGAGTAATTTTAGACGAGCATTTAGGTTTGAACAATGTGAGTGCGTAAAAAACGAGCTACAGGGAGATTATGTTGTAAACAGGGGAAAACTTTGCCGTGCGGACGCGTTCACGTTTCGTCTTTGTCTTCGTTTTTCCTC
>JAHZMY010001415.1:0-15889 GCA_027743915.1 Seira sanloemensis | reverse complement strand
TGCATGTGAATGGCGATTCTCATAAAATATTAACTGCAAAAAAAAAGTTCATTTTCATCGTAACGTCGTCTACACAAACACACTCTTGCACGAAAGAAGAGAAATGGCCAGGACATGAGGAACGTGAGTCAGAGAACAAAAGTGGATGAAAACTGCCCACTCACTCTCTGAATCGAAATAGAAAGGTAAACAATAATAAAATGAAGGATGATAATACGATTCCGAATATCCTGCAATATACATTTTCCCCTTTTTTTCTTCTTTTTAAGGAAATACTTTTATAAATAAGGTATATCTAGTTGTAAGAAGCCCCTCGTTTAGACTAGTGCATGTGTGTTTATGCATTTATCGCAATCTCTTCCTGAAATGCATTTTATCGAGTCAGTTTGGATGGTGAAATCGGTGTCTAATGCTCCAAATTAGGCGTTTTTTTGATGGAGAAAGGAAATTGAAATGGAACCATTTCAGGTTTCAGACAGAGAGAGAGAGAGAGAGAGAGAGAAAGCAACGTCTGACAGCACACTCCTTTTTCTAATGGGGCGTACCTTTGGACATGTTTAGGGGCATGAAATCAGACGGCTTGGAACGGTTTGGCAGGTTCGAATGAATCGAACTACATGGCATATTTAAGAATGGTTTTAATGATTCATACATTCTCGTACTGTTCACGGAGACAATCACATTAAGCCAGAGGTGAGTAATGGTAACAACCCATTCACATGAAAACAAAGGTCGCTTAGGACAAGGAAATGGGGAACCCGTGCAATGCTCCAAGGAGGAAAATGGCCATTATCAAAATGTGGCAGTTTTCTTTGTCGAATCCAATTTTTAGCCGAGTTTCGCTGAAGCCTTGGAAGTACTACGCACAGGTGATATCAACTGGTCCTACTGTGAACTATTTATGCTTACTATAAAAGTACTATAGCCGCCGTAAAAGTTTTCACATTAAAAATTATTATTATTTATTGAACTGCTTTCGGAAAAAGCTGTGTGCACCACACAAGGAAAATTCAAAATGTATGAGATTGGACGGGAAAAGTATGTTGAATTCGTATTGAACGCCAAAATTGAAAATTGGTTGTTGCACGACTTCGAAGCATATTTTCGTAAAATATTTATCAGTGTAAGTAGTGCAGACGGGCGCACATTTTTGCGTTTCTGTCACTGCGCCACTAGTTTCACAAAATGAGCTCCTTTTTATCAGCACAAAAATCTATGCAGAAAAGGTGGGCTACGGACTAAAAAGCATTAAATGGATTTTATTTGGTTTAGATGCAAAGCATCTACGATGCAACCAACTGAAACAATTATTCACAATCAAAATCTATTGATATGACAAGGACTGCATGAACTTGCCATTTTTATGTAAAAACAGATCGTTCCACCAAAGTCGTGAGTAATGCTTTTTTTGCGCAGAATGAAAAATCACGTCTTCAATGAGCCGTTTAACTACGCTTTAGAAAGCGATTTTTGAATCACGATAGAGAAAAAAAGAGAAAACGTCAACTTTCCCAGCCTAAACGAGTCTAATCATCTGCCCCAACGGAGATAAAATGGCATGACTCCATTTTGTGTCAGAGCGTTCAGAAAATTTACAAAAATCGAAAATGCTCTCATTTATACCCGTATTTTAGCAACCTTTCGAAGAGTTCAAACCGGCTGACGATAGATAATTAAATTGCTGTGACATATTTTCCACTTGATCTACGTACTTCCGTTCAAATCCCACTTGTGCCAAAGTGGATTTTTCTTATGCAAAATTCGGCTTTTATTACTATTTGTGCATATGCATTCACATATATTGTCGCTAATTAAATACAAAAGAACACCTAAAATTATTTAGCGTCATTTCCTTCTTTGCTTATTTTTTCAACACCTTTTCTCCTATTTTGCCGTTTCATTCGAAACAATTGCATCCTTCCCATATATCACCTGCTGTTCATCACAAATCCCCACACATTTATTCCAGTTTAAACGTGATTGAATTTGATGCGATACGATTACGTAACCAGGTTAAAACACTCGGTTATTACTTCCCATTCATGCATTTATTACTTATTACCACGCTCTCCTAGTGATTTCAAAGGCACCGAAAAGCTCTTTTATCACGGTATGCCACCGCAGCAAAAAGAATTGATTTATGCTTGTCATCTTTAATTACCATGTGTGTTGTAGCTCTACCTCGCTTGAGCAAATTACGGGGAGAGTAATGAAAAAGCCCCTTCCATTGTGCGACCTTTTATTCGACATTGAAGTTGAGGTAGCTGCGAGGAGGCAGAGAGCTCCATTGAAATTGATCACTCAATTAACTTCCTTTCAGCACATCCCAGCCATCCCCATAAATTCATCGCTTCGCTGATGCATCATCGAAATTAACTAATGTGGCATGATTTTCCTGCGAAACCGTATACATATAAATACTTACATACACACACGGTGCTTTCATCAGTACATATTGGCCCTGCGGGGGAGAAGTTATTTCACGTTGCATGATCCAATCCAATCATCATCTCCGCAATTCATTATGATCCATTGAAATTATGTACATCGGAGGTTGTTCGCCTCGGGAGAAGTTGTGCTTTGATTTTCACCCGACAATGAATTACGAGAAAATGAAGTCACTTTTTGATGGCTTTAGAGAAATAGACATGAGACATCGACTTTTCCGCTAGTTAGTGGGACAGATAGATGAGACTCCTGAAGGCAGGATTTTGGAGTTTGTTTTCATTTTGAGAGCTACTTACTACAACTAAAAAGCCTTATTTTATGGCTCTTAATTTGGTAATAAAGTGAAAAGCGGAGTCTTGAAACGTGTGCATTTTTCTCTCTCAGGAAGACATACATACGCAGAGAGAAGGATCTCTTGTTGTTTGTCATATTACGCCTGTCCATCCTGTCTTTTCCTTGTACACTTATCACTTCATTAATTCATGATGGTATTGTGACGGGATGATGACGCAGAAAGTTTTTTTTGATCGGGAAGATGATGACGATGCATCTGTTTTCTTGTCAAATCAAACTCAAACCTATCTGTGTGAGGCTGATTAAGTGACAATAAAAAAATGAAAATGCATAAAAAAATATGGGGAGCACGTAGCCTCTGCTTTAAATTACATGAATCAAGAATCTGCTTACAGAAATTAAGGTTACAATTACAATCTAGTGCACAGACCTACCTATGTAAGTATCAATCGCGATCTCAAATTTTCCCTATATGTTTAGCCTTCGTCCCTTCATTATTCATTATTGCTACATATCTTCAAAGGCGTGAACTGAAACGTATCTCTGTGCACTTTTAACCGCAAAAAATGTGCCTTCTTATCGCAGGCGAACATGCGAGCTACACACTGAAAATTTGTCTTCAAAGGCGTGAACTGAAACGTATCTCTGTGCACTTTTAACCGCAAAAAATGTGCCTTCTTATCGCAGGCGAACATGCGAGCTACACACTGAAAATTGGAAGAAAGAGGACGAACCCGTTCCTTGCTATCTGCTCGTCGTCCTTCATAATTGAATTTAATGATGGGAAGCAAACTCTCATTTTCACCTAGATAATGTGAAACGACCAACACCACGGCTACTGCACACAGCGTCTCCTCTTTCAACAGCGAACAGCGTCGCTTGCTGCTACTACCTTCACCTCTCGCAAAAAGGGTTGAGCTCTCTCTCTGACTGCCCAGTATAATTACTTAGCTTTCTTTGACCATCGCATTGTAAAAGATGAAAATATACGATATTTAAGAAGGGGATACTTGAGATGGGCTTTCAAAGAATGAGGACAAAAGGATCATTGATCGTGTTTTGAGAAGACACGAAAATACGGTGGCTTGGTCACTCGATGCGACCACCATCACTGGCCATACGGACTTGTTTTATTTTTTTAGATAAAAAGTTGTTTCATTTTTAGCAACTTTTGTCACGAAAATACGGTGGCTTGGTCACTCGATGCGACCACCATCACTGGCCATACGGACTTGTTTTATTTTTTTAGATAAAAAGTTGTTTCAATTTTAGCAACTTTGCGCACTTTTGTTCTATTTTTGTATGGCTCGACTATTGATTTGAACTTTCAGTGGGGCTTCTGTATTTATTTTTCTGTAACTGTCAAAAATACTTTGTCGCAGGTGTTTTAGCCCTTCCTCCGAACAAATACATCTATTTCTTTCGAGGTCATTGTGTAAGTTCCAATTTATTATTACTTTTAACCAAATGATAGCATCTCTTGAAGTGAGAAAGTTATTTGTCATCTGAACTCTAAACGTTTTTCTTCTTTACGTACATAGTACATTTGTTGCATTAAAGTTTTTTTTGAAAAAAATTGAGAGAATTCAAATTCGAAGCTTTATACTCGAATGCAATATAGTTTATTAGAGATTTAGCGATTTTAAAAAGATTGAAAAAGGGACGAGAATATATTATTTGTGTATATTTTATCTCTTGTGTATCACGCCACACGAGTTCTTCATCTGCGGAACTAGCCACGCCCGACATCGAAGCCAAGAGCAGAGAAACAAAAGCACTTTTGTAGGGATGCAATATTAGGAGCAATAACCATTATCATGTTTTTTAGCTCTTCTCCTTGAGCAAAGACCAGATGTGTATGATTTTCCCTGTATTGAGAGAGGGTATATAAGTTTTAAAATATTTCCTCCCGTCTTCCCAAATCCCATTAAAATCACTCTGTTTCAATAAGCCGATAAGATGAATTAAGGGTCGTGATGGCCAAGACAAGTAACGTAAAGCAGACCGTTTCCTTCTAATGTCTAAAATGCATCATAAAGCATGCTAATGGCAGTGGCAAAGTTTTCTCCCTTCACATTCACATCAAACTTGGGAGAGACTGAAGCTCTACTGACTCGTCTCTGCCAGCACGAACCAATTTATTAGTTTATCAATAACTATAATTTTACTTCCTCAGGTGCATCACTCATTCCTGATTATGGCCGCCTGTAATAATAAGAGGAGATGGAGACTGTAGCTCTACTGACTCGTCTCTGCCAGCACGAACCAATTTATTAGTTTATCAATAACTATAATTTTACTTCCTCAGGTGCATCACTCATTCCTGATTATGGCCGCCTGTAATAATAATAGGAGAAGGGAACGTGACCTAATCTTTTCATTTCACCAACAACCAAAGCTATGGGAAGATTCTAATTTCTTGCGCTTTTAGCTATTCCACTCAAACACTTTTCGTCGGTTCAGATTTTAACACGGGAAATACGTCATTCGTACAAGAAATCTGAATACGCCTGCAAAATACTGATTTAGACTCTGGCATAGTATTTAAAAAGATTCATCAACGTCATGAACATTAAAAGTTGGAAAATCAGGATTTATACCTGCGTTTTTTACTTTTCCTTCGTAGTAAGTATAGTTTTTTAGCAGTTGATCACGACTTTGAATTCATACCAGTATTTTTTCCGGTTCCCTACGGCCTAATTACAAAATCGTGCTTTGTGCAGGGACGAGAAACTTGCCGTTGCACCAAAAAAAGAACGCTGAATCGGATTAATCAGCTATTAATTACCTAAAGCTGCACCAACAAACGAAATAGGTATCTATTAGGGAAAATTGGAATTAACTTTTCACAGAGGCTACGCCACAGCCTTTTTTGAAATCATACTGCATGCATGCCACTTTCCTTAGTGCATATGCCCAGTCTACACAGAATGTTTTTTTGTAAACTGTGACAACATTTTAAACCTTTTTCAGGCATAAAGGTCAAACTAATTGTGTCACTTTTAGCAAAGCCATCAGCTCATCAGTACTTTGAATTCATACCAGTATTTTTTCCGGTTCCCTACGGCCTAATTACAAAATCGTGCTTTGTGCAGGGACGAGAAACTTGCCGTTGCACCAAAAAAAGAACGCTGAATCGGATAAATCAGCTATTAATTAACTAAAATTGGAATTAACTTTTCACAGAGGCCACGCCACAGCCTTTTTTGAAATCATACTGCATGCATGCCACTTTCCTTAGTGCATACGCCCAGTCTACACAGAAAGCTTTTTTTGTAAACTGTGACAACATTTTAAACCTTTTTCAGGCATAAAGGTCAAACTAATTGTGTCACTTTTAGCAAAGCCATCAGCTCATCAGAGGCCGATTTGTAAAGGAAACTCGACCACAAAAAGAACGACTCCTTCGCCTGGAATATGTGCCTCTGATTTAAGACCTCGCCTCCTCTCAACTTTGCGTTTTTAATCTAGTACAAAAAACCCAGAGCGTAATGATACGTTTCCATTGCAGAAGCCAGAAATAAGTGTAAGTTACTGTTTAAAATTGCCCCATAGGCGAGATAAATGCGCATTCACGAAATTGACTTGAGCGTACCCAACGGCATTACAAAATGGGTTTTCATTGAAACTTATGAGCGACGCGGATAGCCACAACAGTTGGAGCCACAGAGTACATATGCATAAGAGCCAGAGTGGCACTCACAAAGTGGTACAAAAAACATTGTAATATGCATGAAACAATATTATTAGTTGCTGGGTCAAACATGACTCTAAACTAGGTTAAATTTTTTGAGACTAGGCTCTCCGAGTCAGTCTTCGCCGCAAGTAGCCATACTTCAAGATGTGTGCCATTTGATATGATGGATAGAAAATTTACGACACTTTTATTTTAAGTACTTGTGGCAGTAGCCCCTCGAGCTGGAATGCTCTTGTATTTATAACGACGCTTTCCTCTAATGGAACGTGAGAGATCCTTGTTTTCCTTTCCACGTATAGGAGAGGAGAAATAAACTCTCATTTTATACTCTGTATCTCGTTATTCCCCCGTTTAAAAAATGTTTTATTGATTGAACTCGTGAAAAGCAAGTTTTGTCAAGGGAAACATTGATTTCGTCAAGAGATTGCTTCATTAAAACTAATACTGGCGCGCGTATTTAGTACAAACAAGTAAATTGTGAATGTCTTTTTTTAGAGAAAAGTCTAACAAGGCAAATAAAAAAGTGGAAAGGAGTACCGTCAAAGGAGACGAAGAGGGGGAAACAACTTTGGAAAAAGTTTTAATGAATGCCACCATGCGCCTTTTTCTCCGAGAATGCCTTTTTAAGCTACTACGAGCAAAATGAGCAGGTAAGGTTATATGCTGGTTACTTATTTTTTTTCAACGACGGAAATATTGCCATCCATTCGAACAACTCTGTGGGCGCCATGAGGCTTAAAGATTCCTGTGACATTTTTTTTTCGCCAATAAGAGGATGAATAGGCGTGCTATTCTTGTTTGTTGATGACCCGTAGCCGTTTCCGCCTTTATGCAAACAAGGGATTGACTCTCAATCCTAATGCGCTCTTTCATTACCGCTCCTAAATTATTTTTGGAATTTGTGACGATGATGAGACGGGGAGAAAGTGGAAGTAGAGTAGAACTGGAGCAAGAATAGCTGCTAGCGTGCTGCTCCGCGAACCTCAAAAGTGAATATAAGAATTCATTGACAAGGGACGAGAGTCGCTTTCGTTTTTTTTCTTCCTCGTCGCGAGAGGGGCGATAATGAAGCCCTAATGGGCAAAGTCATCATCATGCCTATCGGAATGAAAGTTAGTTGGTCCATGCTGATCCATTTCTGGTACATTGTCTACTCCATTACACCACACATGTAGAGAGGAAGACTAAAGGCTTTTGTTTGTCTTTTGGGGAGTATTCTTCAGATTATCACGCTTGGCTAAAAATCAATGCCTTTTTTGTTTTCAGCTCACTTCTGACAATGAGTCTATTCACGGGAAAAAATTGGGTCGACTCATTCCTCTGGAACCCTTTTTATGACTTTTACACACGGCTCTCAGACATTGATCCAGAATGAGTACGGAAAGTTATAGCCCGAACTATAATAAAATGTAGTTGTCCTTCGATTTGCTCATCAAAATTAGAGGATTATCATCACCCACTTTGAGATCACATGTCTCAACTCTTTTGGACTTGAGCGAGAGTTATATCATGTCATGTTTAAGTGCTTAGTTTAGTGGGAGGGGAGTGAAGGAAAAAGGGAAATTCATGTACAACAGGCAAACAGGCAAGCAACTCGTAAATCATCCCAAAAAAAGACTACTTTCTCCCAGTTAAAAAAATAACGAAAATGATCCTACATCCAGTAAACTTTGATATAAATATAAATGGATATGAATGCATGTACGCTTTATCATGTTGATCATCAAGACGCTGTCGAGTCATGTCAGCCGAATTTTCTTGGCTGGCTGGCATTTGACGATGACCAGACTCAAGAAAGGAAGTAAGAATATGGATATTCGCATTCGAGCAAGGATAAGCACCAGAGTAATATTCATTATAATGTAGTGCACAGCTCACTAAAATATAATGGAAAGGGGAAAATATGCTCGGCTCGAGTTGCATGGAGCAGATCTATACGATACAACTGGCGCGCCGGCATCGCATGGAAAACAAAAGTTGACCTACTAATAAAACGAAAAAAGCGCTATAATCGTCCATGTTTCTCCTAGTTGGAGGAGCTCTGTTGCTCTACAGGGAAAGTAAAAGTCCTTATAGGTTTTTACAGTTCAGTCCACACTCACAAAGCAGTTGGTAGTCGAGCCTCCATAAATATTGAGGATGTTGTAAAATAACCCATTTTTATTTACACGCACGTTCCATGCATAACTAGACACACCTACACATACATACTGAGAAACAGTGACAAGGAGATTTTGTCCTAACTGCTAAATAGTCAGAGTTGGCCAGTAAACATTTTTGTATTCACGAATCAAATCTTACTGGNCTGAGAAACAGTGACAAGGAGATTTTGTCCTAACTGCTAAATAGTCAGAGTTGGCCAGTAAACATTTTTGTATTCACGAATCAAATCTTACTGGTTAATGATTTGTGGCTGAAATTACATATAATTACGCAAAATTAAATCTTAATGTCAAAGTTTATCGTTGTAGTTTTGTAATGTCAAATCGAATTACCTATAAGTTAAACATATGTGAATGCCTGTAAATACACCCATTTTTAATCCGATCAATATTTGTCTATTCTGTCTATTCTTCAGAGACAAAATAATGTAAATGCTTAAAAAGTTGGATGTTATTCACTGCACATTAATTCGCAAGCATCGTTCCATCAGCAGGGGAATATGCGAATTACTTATGATGACACCAATTTAGAGTCAGTCAATGCCCAACACTACTGGATTATCCTATGCATAACGTTTTAGGGCTAAGCCTCTGATAGGATTTCAAGGGCTTTTACCAATGTTTAGAGGCTTTATGCTTTTATCTCTTCACCACTAAAGAATATGAAAGACAAATCTTATGAAATAGACTCGTTCATTTGATTTGTTGACAAACTTTTGAAGCCTCGAATAACGTACCTGAAACGATTGACACAAACGTTAAACGTTTTCCTCACATCGTCGGTTAAAAAAGCATACAGTGGTAAGTAACTTTTGTAGAAAATCATTAACATAATCTTTCTTATTAACATCATTTAGAATACTCAAGCGTCCGGCAATTTTAAAAAATACATCGTCGGTTAAAAAAGCATACAGTGGTAAGTAACTTTTGTAGAAAATCATTAACATAATCTTTCTTATTAACATCATTTAGAATACTCAAGCGTCCGTCAATTTTTAAAAAATTAATTTGCTACTCACAATCACAGCAACGTATTCCAACAAAATCTTCAACATTGCCCTACATTTTTACAATTTGTCAACTCGTAATTGTGAGCCCACACCCAAACTCTTGCTCTGGAAATTCCGCGATCGGCCGCGAAGCAAGAGCTGAGATATATTGTCGCATTTAGCAAAATAATCTGTTTGCGAGTCCATTCACAGTTCAGCTGGAACGAGCGGTTAATTTTCCAATGTATGAAGAAAATGTCGTATTGAGCAACACTCCCGTAAAAACGCACCACAGCTCAACGAAAGAAGAAAAAAAGTCTTTTGAATGGAGGTCTGAAGTTCAAAACTGCGCATTCTCTACGCTTCATTTTATAGTTTCGCATGACTCCTGACCTTAGCCGATATCTCGAAATCTTTAATTAGCATAAATGGATTTTTCTCTCAAAGTCCCAGAGAATTCCATTCTGTAGTCGGTGATAGTAAATACCATTTCCCCATATAAATTTTGTAGCCGTTGCTTTATTTCTCCAGTTTTATGGGATAATTATGGCTTCGTTGTAACTTCCCTCTTGGGGAGTTCAGCCTGGCGACACCAAAGCACTAAAGCGACACGTTTTCATTGAGACATCAAAACCAGAATAACAAAGGAGCAAAAAAAGCTCTTTTATTTACATTTTACAGGCCCACCTAGGCTAATACCAAGCTCACCATTTGGCATTTCATGACCACGTCACCAAAACGGAGAAAATTAAGCATAACTTTTTTAAGTGTGGATTTAGTCATCATCATCAATGATTAATCTCAAGTAGAGAAAATCCCTGCATTTTTTGTTCCCATCCTCTGGAGTCCCAGCTTTAATGGCCGTGTTTGCAAAATGATTGAGCAGTATTTAATTTGTTTGTTTGTGTTGAGTGAGAGCACATGCATTAGAGGGAAAAATGTTGAGATGATAATACTAAATACTCCTCAACCAGACGTTTTGAGTGAGATGAGATCAAAATGGATATGATGAGATCATCCTCATATTTTTTCCTGCTCGTTACGCCACCCTCTCTTCCCGGCAAGACTATTGCTTATACGCTCCTACTCTCCTGCAAAATATTACACTGCTCGGAAATTTCTACATCACTCCATGTGCCCATCTCGCTCTCCATCTCTCTCTATGAAATATGAAAACACTTTATTCCGAAATATGTTATGATGTGTTTTCAAAAAGCAAAATAACTCGCACATTCTCTCCCAACAACCTGAAATTACTTATTACTTGGTCAATATCAGCAGCAGCATCATCCACATAACAGCCCGTGAACAAAGCCGAGAAGTTGATGCATATCATTATTATGCAACATAATTTTATGACCGAGGAAGGAAAAGGCCTGTACTTCGAATTGAAGTGCACTACACACATTCCAATAATAATATTTTTGTTCCCGACATGAACATCAAAATATATGAAGCACGCACACAGCTATCTCTCTATTTTATTTATTATGTATGCCCCAACAAATTCTCACATGTTATGTAGGTATCATCTCTCTCTCTCTCTCTAGATTCTATTCTTTCGCAGTTTTCCTCTCGACAAAAATGCACAAGAGTAGCCCATCACCCAACCAGCATATCCCCATTTTTTCCGTTGTGTAATAATGTAACATACTCGGCATTTTTTTCTGCCTTTACCTATATACTTATTCATTCACACATGCATATGTACAAGCTCACACAGATGTTCCTGGCAATATTACGAGAAAGGGAGAGAGATAGATGAGAGGTTGATGCATTCTTTTTAAAAGTGATGCTGCACTTCATACGCCATACAACACCAAAAAAACACCCTGAGAGCCACGACGCCAACGAAATTACACATTACATATTTTAAAATCCATATAAGAAAGGTGTGTGAGAGACCCATCTTATCAATTTTTGCTTATGCCGAAAATTATTGCTCACAAAAAACCAGTACATGAAATGAAGGGAAAAAATACTAAATTGTTGCATGATCATTTGGAATCGAAAGAAAAGTACTTTTTTTGGGTAGTGATTTGAAGTCGTAAAAAATATGCACCATTTCAACCAGGCTATACTTGTCTGAGGTAATCACAGGGGACATCATATTTTTAACAGCTCGGAATCATTTCAAAGTTCACAGTTCAAATAAGCATAGGCCGCAATAGGCATGCAAATTCATGTTAGCCGTGTTGAGCATTTGTGATATTGAGTACTCTGTTGAAATTGTTGCAAATTTGCTTTTATCTTTACGTGGATGCAATATACTGGTCCTGATTTCTGCGAGGGAATTTCTTTACATTTTCCTCAAGTTTTACATAACATTCATTTGACCCGAACTATGATGTATGTGACTAAATGCATGTAGTGTATGTATGTATAAAGTAAAATTCTTTCAAATACTGCGCGTTATTTATTACCAATGCACAATCTTTGATCTCTGAGATTAAGCAGATCCACCTGCATGAGTAGATTAGAATTTGTCCTAAATGAAAAAAAATCAGGAAAAAACTTCTTGGCATTATGTAACCATAAATAACTCGAAATGGATGAAGCGTTAAACATTATTCTCATAAACAAAAAATGGACAAAGGTCTGCACAACCTCGTCAAGCTGGGTGACGATGCGACGACTTTGTCAAATGCTTCGAACATTCCTTCTACAAAAAATCATCTTTGTCTCTCTCTCTCTTCTATTTTGCATAACAAGCCTATAGCAGTGCGTCACATTAAACGATCGTTTATCCTGTTTTGTCGCTCTTTTCACAAAGACAAATCTTAAAGGTTAGAGAATGTGTTTACTCGTCCACACATTCCATCGCAGAGTCCAATAATATGTCCTTACGCAACGAGCAAAAATCTTCATTCAATCTGTTTAATTCGTCCCATTTTTGTAGCTGTGGGCACGCGGGCTGCAAAAAAACATGAAGCCTGATTTGCTCTCGCCATTGCAATTAAATTCATGTGTGTCGCATGACATCATCCTCTCTCTCCCCATTCTCATTTTAACTACGGGCTTTGTCCATCATCCAGTTAAAAACCATGCAGGTCTCTCATACTCAAGCGTCCCTACTAATTTTTGCGAGCCTGCTAATTCGGGCCTCTACACAGTCTGGAATGCCCGACCTACATACTTACATACATACATATACTGAGCAAGACAGCATGGATTTGTAAGAGCCAAGACTCGAATCATCATCTCCGTTTATAAGTCTACAGAGACGGGACGCGGCGGAATTACATGAGGTGTGATGCTGTATTTAGGTAGGCCATAATCTGCAAAAACGGCATCACCTGGTTTCTATTTTTTGCCTTTGAAGCAATCCTCTTTTTTATCTCTGGAAAGTCCAATAAAAATGTTATGGAGAAGTTTGAGCCTGCATTCAATTGGAAAATATTCATACACATATAGAGTGAGAGAGAGAGAGAGAGAGAGAGAGAGAGTAGTACGTGAAAAAACAACATGTTTATCTTCACCGAAAAGGAGAGATTTTCATAAAGCCCATCAACCAGAGATATTCTCGTGACTTTACATGCAATATGCACACAATATGATTTTTAATGAGGCAAAACTGCAATTCCTTTTGAAACCGGGGACGCTTATTGGCTGCTCGAGAGTAATAAGCGTTGGTGTATATTTAGCGTTTTTTTGCACTTTGAGAGCAATTGTTGAAGCCACGTTTACAGAAAAAATTGGGATGGAAAAGTAAATGGAGGAAGAATGGTACATTCCATTGTACTCATATATGCCATATGGATATGTAGGCATTTAAATTCGCCTACGTATATAGTCATGCAGCTAAACCTGTGTGTTGTGGTGATGATGTCATCCTTATCAATCTTTTCAATACGTGCCCCATAATATTTCTCTCCCATTGAGATATAGGTATACATATGTACATAAAAGTACACGTAGTATTTCTAAACTCAAAGCAATGCATGCATGATGGATGGAGGATGACTCACCTGGCCAGGTATTGAGATTAGATCTTGGTATGTTGTGCATGTATGTAGTAAAATAATGTTCTGTTCCTGTAGTAAATGCACCCCTGATAGCCCTGCAGTGTGATGTCAGAGTCGAAGAAACTTCAATTTCTAAACTCAAGTGGGATCAAACTTTATCCTGTCACTTTTCCTCTTTCCTTGCACTTTTGAGTAGGTATTAAGCTATGCAATTTTTCATTTCATTTGAAAAGGCGTTTTCAAAAAAGAAATTGTTTTGCCGTTCAATCAACTGCATAATATTATATACGCATAACAAAATACGCAATAACAATGCAGCGCTTGAAGCAATATGGCAAATGACGATTGTTGCAATGAAGTAAGGTTTAGTAGCTAGAGTAGGACATGATTTGAATATATTAATGCACGTCGGGTGCATATAGGCATGTATGCGTTTGATGAAATTATGACATACATGAGTTTCAAATTAAGTGAGGACACACCTCTTCAGAGTTGATTAAATTATGTCTTGTCATAAACAAAAATCCCCATGCATTTTTATGCATTGTTGCAAGTTTTCTTCCGACTGACGAATTATGTATTTAGTTTATGTATGCCCTTTGATGTCAAAGAGAGAATTGCGCTTCTTTGCGAGTATTTCAAGTCAACAATGAGCAACTAATCAACAAGTAAATTTACAATCTGTAATGTCATCTTCTTCCGGTGTGGTTATGCAATATGAGCAGATTAAAAATGTCTCAAAATTGCCACGTGCATAGATTTACATATATGTAAGTATACATTTTGAATATTGTCTCACATTATATTGATATTAGCAAACCAGTTTGGAGAATGTTTGTCGTATGTCTGTAGTGCTAGTATCGGGGTACCAATAACGTCTTATAATTACGCCAAGTGATACTTTATACATGTTCAATGCTCGACAAAGACGGCAGCAATCTGTCAAGGAAGTACGAAACGCTTGTAAGAGGAGTCTTCTCTGATGTGCCAAAACTTTTTTCCCCTCTTGTTGACACCGTCTTGTGCAGAAGTCATCATGGTAAATTGGTTTAAAAGCAGTCAAAAATTTACAGCGCTGGGACTGCATTGCCGCACGCCACAATCCTAATAAGGTAATGGGCAAGTGTGCGAGCACATAAAATGGCCAATTCAATTTTACCCAAAAGGAGAAAAATGATTGATTTATGGAGAAAATAGATTCTCTCTGTGTACTCTCAATTGTATTATCATGTCACATTTTACGATGGGCTTGTTTGCTAAGCGGGAAAATTACAATTATTTTGGAGTGGAGCTTAAATGCGAGGGAACGTGTGCATGGCTTAAAGTAGATATGTACATAACGTTTCGAGCTAAATTGAGGTAATCTTTGATTCCTAAATTGAACCAACATTTTGTCTTCCAAGAAAGCTCGTAGCATTGCCTTACATCAAGAAATGATGTTGGTTATGAAGAACTAACGCTCATACTTATATTTTTGGGGAACACAATATGTGTGTGCATACGTTATGGTCCAAGTCGAAAGAACAAATATCCTTCATCATATCACATGAGAAACCGGCTTCTTCTAACCGCACTCAAATCTGTCAATGCTTTTAACTACGACTCCTAATTCATACAAAAATCAAATGGTGTGTATTTACATGTGCATATTTTTGCATCATGTGGCTTCTTCGCTCTTTAGCCTCAAAGTTTGGACCAATTAAGCTGATTTACTTGTCGAAAACATTTAAATTATGTAGGAGTACATACATTATATATGTACGAGTAGAATAATGTATGTATTAACTACCTAATTTCACAGAGCCAGACAAGTCTTGTTTATGCGCTGGACATTGAAAAATATGAGTTTTCTTACCCATTTTGATAGTTCCTAGAATAGACGAGCGGCCAAAAGATTTTTTTCCTCCGTCACAGCGTCTCTACAAATCGGCGTCGCCCAGAGAATCCCAACCTCTGTTCATTTCAAAGGAATCATGTAGTAGTCTTTTGTGATGCCAGTTTTTTTCACAAATTTTTGCTCCCAATCGGTTTCTCGATATCAGCGTCCCACTGATAACTTTATCACTAAACGTTTTTAGAATTACAGGCTTCTGGTGAAGACTACTTATATGTATGTAAAGAGAAAGAGAATTCAACGGTTTTTAACGTCCACTAGTCGGCGGGTAGAAAAGCACTTGGATTAGTAATGAAAGTCAGAGGAATCTTTAAGTTCGATGATATGTAGTTCTGAATACACCGAATATTACTACACCATTGTCTTAAGTCACTCGCTCCGTCTTTTATTTGGAGGCAAGGGTACCGACGATAGTCTTATCGTCTCAATATCTTCAAGAG
>JAHZMY010001414.1:0-13416 GCA_027743915.1 Seira sanloemensis | reverse complement strand
CTTCAAACTATTTTGCTGAAGGAAGAGTCGTAATTGAATTTTTTGAGGCTATTGTAAAGAAAAAATAATAATTTTCAAAAGAAAAACTTGGAAGCAGAAGAAAAAAGCATGGCACACCAACCCCAAATACCAGTGGTAGTTTAAATGGTATGGTTGGGTTTAGTAAAAAGCGAAAAAAATATTAGATATGGGTCTAAGTAAGATGATATCATTAAGTATAGACATGTAGCACTGAAAAAAATTGGAATCATGTTGTGTATCACACAATACTGGTGATAACAACAATGAAATCCTCGTCATTTACAGGCTTGTCACATTTCCCCCAAGTCCAATGTCAACCAGGAACGGGTAAAATATTGGGCACGCATATTGAGATCTTCAAACTTGTTGCTCAGTTTTGAGCTGGCAGAACACATTTTGAAAAAACGTCAATATGTATGTTATGTATATCCCTCAGCTATTGTAATCTCATGAGCATGGACCACGAAAAACCATGAATAAAGGTTTAAATGCTCACAGTATGATCTCATTAACCATGTCAAAAAATGTAAGCTGAAAATAATCTCTTTCTGCGAAATCCCATTAAACTCCTAAGAAGGATCTGAGAGACTTGACGCAGCTCACGCAACACATTTTCATATATCGGTTGTCCCTTGAAAAAATAAAATTGCGATTGTATGAGAGTTTATTTGAGTTCACCTGAAAATTGTCATTTATAAATAACCATCGTCATCCCATCGTGCTAAATTAGGTACGGCGATTATCCTCCCAGAAAAAAACTCCCCGTGAACTTATTTAAGTTCACCTGAAAATTGTCATTTATAAATAACCATCGTCATCCCATCGTGCTAAATTAGGTACGGCGATTATCCTCCCAGAAAAAAACTCCCCGTGAACTATATTTTTGTATGTGGGGATTTTTTCCTCAATAAATTAAGTCGTATTACAGGGTGCAAGCACGTAATCGTTTTTTATGATTTTTTTCTCACTTTGAAGCGACCACAGAGCAATCACGCCTTGTATTTTCCATGATCGCATATATTTATATAAGTAAAATGTGACGAGAGGTAATATATTTGAATGTAAGTCGGGGAAAACTCTTACAAAAGCTTTTCCTATGCCATATTACCTTCGCCACCTACTTTTTTCTCTGTGGCGCTATTATAGTATTTCATCTCACATGTCGTACTCTTGTCATGAGAGAAACATTATCTCTTCAAAAATGGCACACACCGATAGAAGCTTTCAAGAAAGAATGCAGTTTGCATAATATCGCTGTTACATAAATATTTGAGAAAAACTTCTGTAATAGGAGGACATTTGCATGGACCGAAGGGAAATTATGTAGGTAATGTGGTGCATTTTCTTCTGGGATATGAAAAAGCAAGGTTAAGTTACAACCTCAGACCCGTTAGGAAAAAGCGTTTTCAGAGAGAGAGAGAGCTCTCTCTCTCTCTCTTGGCTCTTTCTTTGGTATGCCTCCCATTATCAAATAAAATGATTATGGTTTATTGTTGTGTAATAAGTCAACTCTTTTTTTTAAAGCTTGAGCTTTTTTTCGCAAACCCTTCTTTTTTCCACGGCTTTGCATGAATCGCATAATCAGAAGGTGGTGGACTTGAGACTTGAGTGTGCAAAAAAAATTGAGACTGGGAAGGCGGAGTGAATATGACGACGGATGGTGTGTGCATGCATCGCAGATTTTGCATTTTATTTTAGCACTTCTCCTCGCAAAGAAGTTTACGGTGTCATATGAGATTAGAGAAGTGCAAAAGATAATGCAAAGAGCAAGGGGGAAAAGCCTCTTTGGGTATATGAAATGAAGTTAGGGAATAATGTGAACATAGGTTAAGGATTAAGAAATAGGGAGCATTTTTTAATGTGCGTACTTGGCATTCTTTAAAAAAAAGGTGCTTATATATGATGATCATACCTATGAGAAAAAACAGAATGTGAGTTTAGTACCATGACCGGAGGCTCTCTGAAAGAAGGATGAGGTTCGCGTCTGAGGATGATGGCTAAATGATAATAATATGATTATGAGACTTTAATACGAAGATAATAAAAAATGCAGTGCAATAGGTTTTCTAAAGGAGAGTAGGTAATTGAGCTGAAAAACGTGATATATTTTTTTCGATGGAGTAAAATATGCATAAAGTATAAATTTCATGCGTGCTCATGTTCAACCCTTGTGTGTGCATTCATTCATTACAAAAAGTGTTAAGAAAAACTACATGGTTTCAAAGACAAAAACGGATGAGGATGGATGATTTGAAGGCACTATGCTAGTTTATATGTACACTATGTGTGTGTGTGTGAGAGAGAGACAGAGAGAAAGATATGAAATTTATATCTGGGAAAAAAAATATTTTTATAGGCATGGGTAATGGGAGTAATGTGTGCAAACTGTGCACAATTATTTTTGTTAGGTATAAAAATATGATTTTGCGGGTAAAAAACGAGCCCCATATCACATTCCACATGGTTTACATAGAATAAAAATGGTTTCAGAAATCATGCAGTGCAGTGCCGGGGCGATGGCAATAGTATGTCATGTGAGTCGAAATATTTTTTTTTGAAAATGTGTTTTATGACGGGATTCGGTCATACTGACTCCATTTTTTGCTGGTCGTGTGCGGGTAGAGAAAAAGATTCACACGAATTTAGGAAATCATGATGACGATGAAGAATATATCGTGGTCATGCTCAAGTGTGCTTACACACTGTTTCGGGGAAAATCTTCCTACTGGCCCAGAGAGAAGGAAAAGAATGAGACTAGTTTAGAAATGACAGAGAGAAAAATGACAAAACAATGTTGGAAAAAAAACTGATGTGAAATTTGATGATGACTGGGTTGAGGCTAATGACATTATTAGGGCTTGATACGGATTAAAGGGATTTTCTTTTCTAGATCACGTCTCCGCAATTCGTCTCGTTCCAAATCAGAGAAAAATTATGGCATTATTGTTATTTTGTGTTTTTTTTGGGGGAGAGAACAAAAAGCATGCGCGAACAAAATTGATATCTTGATTTGAAAGACAAATATTGGGCAATTTTGTTCCTCTAATATTTCCTAATGCAAGGGCACCATATCGTCGTGGGCATAATCACTAATAACCGATTTTTTGTAACGGTATTTATTATTTACCTCTTTTCAATGATTTCTTTTTAAAAAACATTTCCTTTCAATTGTTTTCAGTGTGCTCCGAGTGGACGGCATTTTGGAGGGTAAAGCCCCTGACCCAATGCTGACTATGCGTGTGAGGCAGGATGGCCGTGTCATAGGTCACGAGCTTCTCGTTCAGCCAGGCACACCGCTCACAATGGAAGTCGCCATTGATGATCAAGCCAGCCGGAATATTTATGGGATTCTCATGAGCCAAATGGATGTGACTGACAACGCCGCACAGGATGAGATCATTATGCTCAATGGGTATGCAAAAAAATATTAAAAAAAATATGAAATAAAAAGTACATAAAAATCTTCGTTGCGAATGGGGCTACGAATGAAACGGGCAAATTGAAAAATGGCAGGAGCCGAGCCTTCTAAGCATTATCACCGTAAATGTGCGTTACGCTCATCAGAATCATCATCTAAAGTAGTCAGTTTGAATTAAATGGGATGAAATGAATGGCTTCAGGAGTCTGAGGATGAGGACTGTGAATCTCTCTCTCTCTCTTTCAGATCTAAAGTTTTTTCTCTGACTGAAATTCTTATACACAAAATGCAGTTTTTTTGCAGAGAAAAGTTCATCAAGTGTGAATGGTGGCGTGCTTGGTTGGTGGCACTTGGGGGAAAACGAGCCCATTTATATAAAAAACCTGATAATAGTAAATGAATGGTGATGAGCTTGAATTCAATTTTGTGCAATGTTACCGAGAGGAATGCATAGTAAATATATATTTCAGGCTAATAAATTGTTTGTAGAAAAAAATGTTTGTTTGGGTTGATGACGATACTGACTACTGTTCTGAGTTCTAACTGAGGACGATGGTGATTGTGATGTTATGCATGTAAATGGAATGCTTTTGAAAATGTGACAAGGAAGCATTTTTTCAAGTGACAACTAACTTCCGTTGTGTCTATTTCTGAAGCGTAATTAAGGTTTTATACCCACGTCATTGTAGAGTGGTTGTGGAAGGTAATGAAAGAAAAATGGGATTTTGATTGAAACGTTCTTTTTTTGTTCTCTCTCTCTCTGTTTCTATGCAACCGGTAATGACTTTTTTCAAAATCATAATGATGATTTTTTTGTTGTGAGAATTCGCACTTGCCTTTTACAACGGTCGTAAAAAAAATTGGCAATAAAAAACTCTTTCTTCCAGACCGACTGTAGCAATGGGCAGAAAGGCTTTGGACGCCGACGTCGTCGTGACCTCTCCTCCCAAGAGAATGGCCGCCTCTACGAAGTCCAAATGACGACGTTGGTCCGTATGGCGAAAACTGATTTGGACCATGACGAGATGAACCCTTACATCCTCGGTGATAATCACAGGTTCCATCATCACCACCAGCACAATAACAATGCAATGTTCTCCCTGCTTCGGAAAGCTCGTGAGCCGGGTGCGAACCAAGTCGACTTTGTCCCTGCGAACAGGGCGTTGTCAGCCACCTCCACGCAGCAATCATTTCAAGTTCTCCTTTTCCTCAGTATCGTGACCAGCACGATCCTCGCGACGACCCTGGTGCTAGTAAGAGCGTCGTCGTAAAATTATCTACAAAAGAACCTCACTCTCTCACACACACGGAGAATTGAATTTCATGGGGAATACATTAAGTGCTCGTAAAAATGAAATAATGCCAAGAGAAAAAAAGGCCATTACTACAGTTCATCTCACTGGCTATATTCAGTCCGCCTTGGCTACATGTACATAATAAGGTGGCGTGTTAACAGAACAGCTGAGTTGTGTTTATCTTTTGAAACTAAAAGTCTGTATGGCAACACAAAAACATCGGCTGTGTGCGTCCGCTTTGATTCATGGAAACCGACAGGACTGAATATAGCCAGTGAGATGAACTGTATATTGCAAATTTTTTTACAACGATTTTACTCATAGCTCACCACAAAAAAAGAAATGATTACTAGAAAATCCGACCACATTTCATACATTAAACTGGAGGGATGCACGACGGTTTTTGCGATCGTTAACGCTTTTCATACATAGGTGATGGTGGTGTGCTTATCTCAAAAAAGTAGTGCCTGTGAAGAGTAACAAAGGAAAAAAAATTGCATTTGTACGATTCAAGTCAAAACTCTCTCTCTTCTCTGTTTAGAAGAGCCTCGCCTCTTGAACTCAAAATTTATTGTTATTATTTCGGAATTGGGATCGCAAGAGCAGAGGAGGAAGGAAGACGGGAATGGCCTATTACCATTTTATTACCCATTCCCTAGAATTCATTCATCTCGAATTTGTATGAAGGAAGAGAGATGTATCATACACAAGGCATTATAATTTTTTTGCGCAGCATTAGAACTGTTTTGTCAGAAGAGTTATTATNCGAATTTGTATGAAGGAAGAGAGATGTATCATACACAAGGCATTATAATTTTTTTGCGCAGCATTAGAACTGTTTTGTCAGAAGAGTTATTATTTAAATTAAACGAGCACAAAATACAATTTACAAAAGGATTTTTTTATTCGAGGTCTCTCCGCCAAGAAACAATTGTGAAGGAGAAGAAGGAGGAAGGCCATCTCTCAGAATGGAAATTAGCGAATTAATATTTTTTTGTAAATCTGCAAGACAATGAAAATGTGCATGTATTTTCGTAGATTCAAAAAAATCCTCTGATGATGTGATGCTGAGAGAATTTAAAGAGAGATGGAAAGGAGGAGTCCTGTTTTATATTTAACAAAACTTACCAAATGCTAACTAGTCTTTTAACCGCTGTTTATAAAGTAGCAATTTAAATACTTACTACTTGAGATTCACCTTTACATATACTAACTTCTTTGTCTTACAAAAAGATTCGCATTGTGTACATATGAAAAAATCTCAACAGTTTGCACTAATCCTTTTTTTGCATTTTTAACAAAAACTTACTTGCACCCGCACATGGAAAAAGCGAAGAATTTTTTCATATAACAAATAGAATACCTAATACCTATACATAAACTCATCATAATATTTTTGTAGTCACCATCGTAAATCAAAGTGTGTCTGAATCTCCAATCTAAGCGGTTGCAACTTGAAACGAAATATTTTTTTTGAAAATCGAATGCGTTGTTGACGGATATAGTTATATGCTAATGTCATTGAGCCTGTTAACGAAGATGTTGTTGCTTTATATATGTTTTTGTGTGTGTACGATGTTGTTTATGATGATAAATGATGACTCATTTTGTATTCATTGTATTGTTTGTTTTTTGTATTACCTGTATTAAATTCGTTTTTGTATGATAATATTTACCACACTTTGCGAGACTTCTTGGGAACTGATAATAGGCTATATAAGTCCACATATACATATCTGTACGCTATATGTGCATGTTTCACTAAGAAATAGTTACAGATTTATAAAATAACTTAGATTTTATATGTGTTTTACGCTTCTTACAAAGAAATAACACAGGGAAAAGATTACACTGAAATTAACCCCAAAAAAGCTAATTACCAATCGGCTTTTTTGAGGTTTCACTGTACAATCTTTGTTTGTTGTACATACAATAATTTAGTAATTATAATTTTAAGATTAATGTCAGACTAATTTATTGTTGTTGATCATGTAACAAGGAAAAGTATAGGAATACATATAGATATAATCTAGGAACAAAAACATGATGTCTCAAGATATAAATATACATATAAACTAATATTGTTCATTTCATGTACATAGCCAACACCACACACATACATACACTGATGTAATATTTATAGAATCACTCCATTCAAATATTTTTATATGACTCGAAGAAACTCGACTCGACTAATGATTATAACAATAATAAAAAAAGAAGAAGTTATGAAGCCAAATTAATTTTTTCGTCATCATAAATTTCTACTAACATCACCACACACAACTACTTTAGTAAATAAGCACACACCATATCATATATCAAGTCACATGACATAAAACTACATTTTACAGGGACTGCGCAGTTACCCTATTAAAACTCAATAATGAGCTTATTAACTCGGGTAGACATAATAAACTTGCACACACAATTTCACGCAAAAAAGGCTCACATTACCTATTCAAATCCATCCAAGGTGAATTTCATTTAAATTATTTTATCAACCCTTTTACATCTTTTTTTTGTGAAAAAAAAAGTTGCTAACCCTAAGTCAATCTGGATTAAATCTCCGCATACTTTACATAATACCATTAAACTGGTCATCTTTCCGTCGTTAAAGTGGTTATGCCTTCCTGAGCAAGTAAGTTAATTGAGTTTTGGTAAGCTACTATATGAGCTCCACAGAAGACAGAATCTTTACACAGCGGATGGCTATGGAGGACAATGAGATTTTTTTCTGACAAAGTTGATCTTTCTCCTTCCTTTTTAACAAGCTCGAAAATGGTCATCATCACTCATCATTATTATGTAATGAACTTTTCTTACCTCTGACAATTTTTATTGTGCTTTTCCTCTTGACATCTCCTCTTATTATTTATTCATTGTAAAGCTATTTAGCATTTTAGCAGCTTTTTGCGTGCCTTCTTCCTTCCCCTCCAAATTTCTGTACGTAGGTATATATTTTTCCTTTGTAGACGAAAGATGCTATTGTTCTGTGAGAAGATGTTCATCGTAGTAAGTTTAGCTGAGATTTTTAATAAGGGAAGAAGAAGAAGGTGCATGCTCGAATGCTGCCAGAGAGCCTTTACCTGCTACCTTTACCTTTCACACTGACTATTTACTATTTACCTCTCTCTCTCTCTCTCTCTTGCCTTTTGTGACTTTACCTTTTTCTCTGTAAAATCGTGTTTTTCTCTCTCTCCGTCTTTTTTATTTCCTCCTTTTTTCTCATTTCTCTCGAAGAATTACATCACCTCTCTCTTTCTTTCTCTCTTCTGAAGGATTGCAGACAAGCAATGAACTCTCTTTTTATTTATTCCTTGTGATCATTGTACGGTGAATGAATCTGAATTTTTTTCTTCTTCTTAGTTCTCATTCAAGATAAATATAATGAGGGAAGATCAACAGTCAGCAAAGCAACTAGAAGAAGAACCCCTACAATGCAAAAACTTGAAGAAAAAAAGTAGGAAGCAGGAAAAAAACGTTCTAAAAAGGACCTTCTGATGCGTTACAGGAGTTTATTCCATTATTCCAACCAGCTCAACTACATCATTGCATTATCTCATTTGAAATAATCATCTCTCACTGCTGAAGAAGACGAAGAAGACGAGGAAAAATTGATCGCTTTAATCCTAATCTGTGAGTAAGTGGTTTTCGACAAGAGTGTGTAATTTTTAGGCAAACTTGAACATAAAAAATGAAGTAGTAGCATTCACTCACTCCAAATTATAATAAACTTCATCATGAGTCGGTAATCCACATCAATAATGTAATAACAAGTGAGACATTTGATTTCTCAAGGTTTTAGCCTTTTCCTTTCTGTTTTTCTCTCTCTCTCTCTGAATAATACGGATATGACGACGTTTTTTATCTTTGAATGATGAACACTTCCTTCTTTATTTAAGTAGTCATAAAAGTCTTTTCTTTTTGCCAGTTCCCTTTTTTGAGAATCCAAATCGGAATCAAAGCTGAAAGGCATTACAAGGTACAATAAATAGAATGCACTTAAGGAAGAAGCTTTAAGAAATTACAAGTGAATGCATCCGTTTTTCGATTTGTTTCGTTTCCTTTTCCTTTCCTTCATTTGGAAGTTATTAAGGCAGTGAAGAAAATTGCATTTTGTTGATGTGTTTTTACATACGTATACATAAGTACTTTTATGATGACTCATAATATGAAAAATATTGCAAATTGCATTGGAGCCGCTCTTTGATATTGTTAAGACCTCTCGGTTATTCAAGGAAGGAGAAACCCGTTTTGTTTTTAGACAAGGCTCCGAACTCCGAGTGGGAGCTGATTGTGATTTATGAGGAAAATATACATACTTGATAAACCGATTGCCGATGGCTATAGGAACTTATGGTTTGGGGTTTTCACCGGTGTTGGCATGTCTAATTGAATTAGTCCAATATTGCATGTGTAAAATATCATTGGAAGATTAAAAGACACGCGTCGAGAAGAAATGAGAAAAATCATGTCATACTGCTCCAAAGTAGCAAATAATCTAACCGAAATGAGTTTGTATCTATTGTAGGTGGTAATTAAGAACTAAAAATAGTAAATAGACTCCGCTCTGTAAAAATACTTATCCGGGTTTCACATTCGTTATTCATTATATTACAATTATCACAAATACAAAGCAAGGGTATTAGCAAAAGCGAAATGGTAATTTACAAATGTAATTACTAAAGTAAGTCAGTTTTCAGGAATAGGTTAGTTATCTTTGTAACGCCTAGACGAAGGTCAGCAGAAACTGGAAACAGAACTGGAAAAAAATACACATAGAAATAAGTCAATATGACACTCACTCGCTGTTTTATTGTTTTTACATTATTTTTTGCGATTTTTGATTCTACATCCTTCGCAATTGACGGTAAGAATAATTGGTAAGTGAAAGTTTAAATACTAACGTATCATAATAATTTTTTTCTTCATTGATACAAGGTATTTTGGATTGGCATTGTGCATCAAGTTTTGATCCCTGCTTCGCACCAACCAGCACCTGCTGCCACTGGCTGAATGAATGCTCAGAGATGTCAAAAAATGGACAACTCTGCAGAATCGATCCCAACTCTTTTTGCTGCATTTACCAGTAGCCGGTGACGTTTTTACGAATCTTGCTCCAATGTTTTTGATTGTGAATTGTGACACATCATCTTTCGATAATCTAAAGTTCAAAATTATGGGCTGTGTTGGTTTCTCGCGATTTTACTCATGTGCATATGCATATATTTAAGCATGTATTTATTTTTTTATTAAATATATTTTCAACTGCCAACTTTGCTGTTTCCATAAAAGCACCATTTTAGTATTTTAGGAGACTAAAGCTCGAAACCGCCAAGAACTGATTTTTTCTTGTGCATATACTTAAATACTACACATTTGATTTTAGCCGACTGCATTCCGTCAAATGATTAATAGACATGGGCATGCGCAAGCCAATTTCCCTAATAATTTATAAAGCCCCCAACAACTTGGCATCCCCCTCCAAAAGTAATGAAGCAAGTTAACAACCCCGTGAAAAGAGACAATCTGACAACAAATCGCCAAGTCAATGTGCACACACATCTATATATTCCCCTAGAGTTTTGTGATTTCGCAGATGCCGACATAACAGTTTTGATGGAGGATACACGGTAGAAGAAACAGAATTAAAAGGATTCCCACGGAGAAAATTTAATAGAAAAAAAATCCAAACATGAAAGCTACATACAACTTTTTTCAGAGAAGTGGAAGTAGAAAATGACAAGTTGCTAATAAACTTGTGTGTGTGTTGTTGTGGTTTGGCTCTTTTTATGTTTCACGAGAAGAGGTAAATTGCTTTGCCTCCTTTACCTCATTTCCTAGTAGTAAAATATGCATACATGAACTGCAGAGAGAAAGACATAGTCTCAAACATATTTGTGTGAGAGTGTAAATAATGATACCACAGCTTAACACGTTTTCCCCAAAGGTGGATGCCCACACAATGTATGATCCACTCAAAACAGTTTTTTTATCGCAAAAGTCATCACCTCTTAATGATATTATGACTTGGAGCAGCAGTGGAACTACAAGAGAGAAAAGGAAAACACAATGGACATTTCATTTAATGACGGGATAAGATTACCCTGACAGATATCATCATCATCATAGGCCAACACAGGGAAGGAGAGACCGGTGAGGGGTTAACAAGAACAATAAAATTTGAAGTAGCAAGGCAAATGAAATCTCTGAATCGATAGAAAAGACGATTTGCATAAAGATGCCCTTATTGCATCATCATCCGACTTTTCTCACGAATTGCCTTCAACCATCTAAATGTAAGACAAAGTTTCTGGAACTGAGAGAATAATAAAAACGCTCCTTCAACTTCAATTGAAACTGAAACCTTTTTTGCTTCTAGCATCAAGATTTCAAGATTTGTCTTTTACACATTTTGGACTTATTCTCACCAAAAGCACTTTTCAAAGTAGACAAATAAAAGTTGCATACAATCACACAATGCAGCAGAACAAAGTGTAAAAAGAAAGGCCCTTCTTATGTACACATTGCAGGTACAAATTGAAGGCAAACACATTTTTTTACCCTGGAAAAGTAAAATAGATGATATGCCCCATCTTCATCTTCTATTGTCCATTCAATTTGTATAGGACACTTTAGGATATGTACATATTCATGCCTGTTGCCTGTTTTAAATGTGTGTGGAGATACCAGGCCAAACTTTTTTAGGTATGGCCCAGTGTTGCAGCAAGGGGTGGAATGCACCCCTCCGCGCTCTTTGTGCCCAGTTAAAGCTATACATACATATCATCATCCCTCTAACTTTTTCTCACCGTCTCACAGATACATACCACCTGTTGCAATGTAGACGTTACCCAGTGAAGAAAAAAAACAACTAAACAACAACAGCATCAACTCAAACAAAAAAAGCATTACAACAATAATCTTAAGACGACATGCCATTACCATTACACTCTTATCACGTAACATTGGATAAAGCTGAGAAGAAGAAGCGAGACCTGAAAAAACCACAAAACGGCCATATGCATGCAATTAAGGCGATATTAGAGAAAGAATAGAGGAAATATGTGTGCCTATGCATTACTTTTTTTACTCATCATCAGCGTAGGAAAAAGCACCCTCCACTCAAAAAAGATCTTATAAACGCATTCATGCACCTTATCTAATACGTGTGTGCATACCTGAAAGAAGGAATGCATTTTTATGATAATCTGTCATCTACAAAGAAAAAGGAAAATATGTTTTCAAGATTCCTTCCCAAAAAGCTGAAAAATAATGTGAAATCATGATCATTCCTTTAAAATAAAAGTTACGGGAAAATGTTAATCAAGTTTTTGGTTTTTGCCATGAATAAGCAATGAAATACACAAGTCCGTGTGGCGGAAGGAGAGAACGCGAAATTACTTTGTAATTTTTTGTGGTTTCTGTGTAATTTATTTGTGTCTTCAGCGAACGGCAAAAGGGAACGTGGTGTAGGGAGAAATAAATATTTGTATTAAAAGTGGAGATATAAAAATCATCCTAGGGAAAACCACGATGACTTGCGGTACACTAATAGAATTTTGCAATGAGGACTTCCCCATACCTCCGAGACTTCCTCCTCCGCCTCCCATCTTGTCCTATTATTTTGAGGACAAGATCAACAGTTCGTTCTACTGCGAGTTCTGCTCAAACTTGGAGGCTTCATTGGACCCATTAAGTAAACAGTTTGGGAATGAGTCGGGAGGCGGAAGTGGTGTTGGTGGATTGTTCTCGACATCATCGCAGAACTTGACGTGGACATTATTCATTGTGGCTTTGATATCGGCGGCGGTGGGAAGTGCGGTTACGGTTGTGTGGAGAAAGTGGTTTCGCTGCAGAGACGGAGGGTACGTCTCCCATTTTTTGCATACATAATAATCTCTCATTTAAATATTGTATGTAAATATGTATAGGTGATTGACCAAATGGAGACAAAAAGGATTGTTTCAACGTAAAATGTCTTTTCTTTCATAGGATTCTGTCAAAAGCGTTCGGAGGCTCGCACTCGTCACACTCCGCAGACATTTCAGCTTCACCGGATGGACGGCGCCGATCCTCGCGAGCCGCCACAATAGGTCCTGGCTCAGCCTTGCAAAATCTTCAGAAGCGACTTTCCTCTTCGAGCTTTATTAGTAGGCGATCTGTGTACCAGCCTCATCCTGGGACCATGATAACCTCTCATCACCGTCCGGGGGCCTTACACTCAATGTCAAATAATACGTACTGCGAATGCCCCTCAAACATGATGATGATGATGTGCTCTCCAAACGCTGCTGGAATTTCCGACGTTGGAAATAATCTGAATTTGAATACTTCAGCGACCACAACGATTGGAACAACGACGACGACCAGCTTGACGCCATGCTTGACGACTGCGGCAAATATTGCAGGAATTAACCCCTCAGCGCCCACAGCCTCCACGTTGAGTATCAGCACGGCAGGGAATGTCTATGCAGAACTGGATCCGATATCCATCGCTCAGCAGTTGGCGCCGCCTCCAGTCCCGTCCCACCCTCCGCCTGGAGAAGGTCCTCGAATCGTGATTCCTGGAATGCTATCTGTAATGAACCTCAGCTCAAGCTCTTTGTCCACGACGTCGCCGTTGGCGTCTCTCGTTGGAAACACGCCTTCCTCGAACCAGTATGTGGTGAATCACAG